>APFE030212609.1:0-49354 GCA_000404065.3 Pinus taeda | reverse complement strand
GAAAGGGTCCAAAAGGGCAAAACACAGGCCCAACCTAGAAAATTGCCAAGTTGTAGCTAAAAACTAGGGTTTGTGGAAGAAAGAGAAATTTGGCGGATCTAAGGGATGGGAAGTGTTTGATAAGGTACTTTAAGGATAGGGGAAGGTGTATGAACATCTGGATATGAGTTTTGCCGATGATTTGACCGCCTAAGAGAAATTGCCTTCAAAACCCTAGGAGAGGGAAATGACCTTGCCTAGGTGCAACTGAAGCATGGACAAGGTGTAAGATGACTCATTAGACACTGAGATGATAATCAAAACCCTATGAATGATTATAGACTCAGTTGAATGATGACATGGATGGGCCTTTGGGAACTTTGAAAAGAGTGAGAGCAAACCCTAGACCTAATGCCTAGTGACCAAATTTTGCTTGAAGACTCACTGAAATGACAAAATTTGACCTTGACACTCTGAGACCACTTTGTAAGAGCATATTTGATCACTAGAGGAAGGCTGGAAAGACTGACACTAACACACTCCAGAAATTTAGACATTACCTGCTAGGCAAACATTTCAAGATGTACACAGACCACTCTACACTAAAGTATCTACTCAATAATCCTGTGTTGGTGGGGGGAGAGATATGCAGATGGTTTCTCTTGTTTCAAGAATATGATTTCGAAGTAATTTTGAAGCTAGGAAGTTTGAACACAAGACATGATCATTTGTCGCACATTAAGACAGGAGAGGAGCCTACTAATTTGGAGGAAGGGTTGCCCGATGCGCAGCTCTTCGCAATGCATGTAGCAGATAATCACTTCGCAGATATTATCCACTTCCTGACTACAAGGATGAATCTAGAGGGATATACCAGTCGACAGAAGAAAGAATTGGTGGTGCACGTGACAGATTTATCAGTCATTGCAGGTCATTTGTATAAGATGGGATCAGATGAAATACTTCGACATTATGTGCCTAATTTTGAGCAAAATAGTATCCTCATTGAAGCTCGTGGAGGAGATGTGGGAGGGAATTATGCAGGGAAAGCAACAGCGCAGAAGATTTTATGCCCTGGGTTATGGTGGCTGACATTGCACAAATATTTTAAAGCATATTGTAGAGCATGCAATGCATGTCAGAGAACAGATAGGCCATCGCGAAGGGATGATCTGCCTCTAAATCCACTGGTGTCACTGTAGCCATTTGAGAAATGGACAATTGATTTTGTAGGACTGATTCAACCCCCCAGCAAGAAAACTGTGGCACGCTATATCAACATTGTGATGGAATATTTCACTAGATGGGAAAAGGCATAGCCTGTGAAAAGTTGTACAGGGGAAATAGTAACAAAGTTTTTGTTTGAATATGTGTTGACCAAGTTCGGTTGCCTGAATGTTTTGATGAGTGATCGCGATACACAATTTCTTAATAAAACGATCAACACGCTGACAAAAGAGTTCCAAGTTTACCATTAGAAGAGTACGCCATATCATCCCCAGGCCAATGGAATGGTTGAGGATTTTAATAAGATATTGGAGAATGCATTGACAAAGGTTTGCAACACGCAGTGGAATGATTGGGACATGTGCATACCGATAGTGTTATGGGCTTATAGAACTACTTGTAAAATGCTTACTAGTCAGAGACATTTTAGGTTGGTCTATGGTGTAGACGCTGTGATGTCTATGGAATAAATTATGCCTAGTCTAAGCATAGTAGCTTTCACAGGAACGTCAGACCATGGAGCCTTAGAAGAATGGCTCGCACAGCTAATGGAGCTCAAGGAAGATAGATTTCTAGATGGATTCCATCAGTAGGTTCAAAAGGAATGTAAAAAATCTTGGCACGATCAGCACATCAAACTGTGCACCTTTAAGGTAAATGATTTGGTTTTATTATATGACAGTAAGTTTGCTAAGTTTCTAGGGAATTTTCAGATGCACTGGCTGGGACCGTATGTCATCAAAGAAATTACAGATGGTGGAGCAGTTAAGTTAGCAAAGTTGAATGGAGATCCATTTATGGGAAGGGTAAATTGAAGCCAATTAAAGCCATACACAGGGGATCCAGCCCAATGACTACATGATGGTAGCACAATATTTGTATTCCAGAGAACTGTAAGAGAGTGTGGGACTATAAACTACATTTCCTGGGTTTTAGAGCTATGCGACAGAGGGTCTGCGTGAAAATGGGTGATGTTATAGTCCCAGAAGAAGCGCGAAGGGAGCTATGCTATAGGGGTAGAGACCATGCAGCAAAGCCAGAAAGTGACCGTTACAGTCACTATTAATGATTTGACTACCAGGATATGGTTAAGAAGAGAGAATGGGTGACATTTAAGGCATTTAAGGCTAAAATATTTAGAGACCTGCCGCCAAATCAACATTTATGGATGGATTTTGGGGGGAATGGTCGAATTTGAATTTGAAATCGCCTATAAATTACGCATGGTTGTCCAATAGGAAACACTTTGCATCCTTAGAGATTTTATCAAGTTGTGTTGTATATTGCCTATGAATCACTCGTATTAGGAGGATTATGGCGCGAGCCCTGCATTTTCCAATCTATCAGAGGTAAATCAGGTATTCATCCTGGAAAATATGCTAGGACAAATCCCCATTGAAACTATGAGTACTAGCAAGGATGTCACTTTTGAGGGAGCTTCTCTAGAGGTTGTAAGCATGGAGGCTCTGATTTCTATGCCTATGGCACCAAGGTCACCTCGACCGAAGCCTACACCAGTGAGAGAAGCCCCCAAGCCCAAGAAAGACAAGCAGAAGAAGCCAATGTCAGTGCGCAAGTCACCAAGGAAGCATGCTGCTACCCAGGCCCAGAAGAAAGAAAAACAATCGGCGAAGGATAAGGGGAAAGTAGTAGACTTGGAGGTCGAAGAGGGCACAGAGGATATAGATTCCATGGGGCTGGAGCCTATCTCTAAACTGTCAGATTTTATTCCTCAATGTAAGGGAAAATTGAAGATAACCAAAGACCTAGACGAAGGGAAATTACTCTTAAATATGCCCCTGCTACCAGAAGATATCACTTTTGAAGGTTAGTGCTTAGCGCGGATTCCCCATTTAAAGCTAGAAGACTAGGATTTGGTGGACCACAAGAGGTTCCCCCACCTTGCGACAAAAAACTATATGAAGAGGGTCTTTTATAAGGAATCAGGTGTCACCACGTTGGAGCCTATGGAGTGGATTCACGGAGTGAATCAATGAAGGTTGCTAAACCTACTGTGGGTGCCCCACTACCACCACTTCAACATCAACCTCATTGTCATCAATAAATTGTTGACCCTAGTGCATGACGGATGTTTGTGGCTGAGCATGCCGACCACGATTACAGATCCACTGAACCACACTCTTTGTGCACTCAGGGTTGAATCTAGCCTAGGAGTTGGAAAAAAGACGAGTGAGCACGACATCATAGAGAAGATGAAGGAAAAATTCAAGCTAGTGAAGAAGTTGCACTGGTACTCTATCACATCTATCACTGACCCTGTGATGAAAATTTCTACACAAATCCTAGCTAGGAAAGTCATGAGAAAATGCTACATTGACGAGGTTCTAGCACCAGTAATTTCATTGGCTGCACAGTGCATAGACGACGTGTAGTTCAATTGGTCGTGCTACCTATGTAGAGAGTTCCCTGTGAACTGTTGCGAGGCTCAAGATGAGAGAAAAACGTTCCACTATTCGTGGTTATTTCTCTCCATTGTGCTCATCACTTGGGATCTCCCAGAGGATAGTCAGTTTCCTCCCGTGGAAAAATATTTTCCAAAGACTACACAGTTTGCATCCCTCTTTTCAACAAAGGATGCCGCACGTGTCACAGAGACCAAATTCTTCTGGGTATGGATGGAGATGAGCATTCACATGGCCATCAACTAGAATTCGTGGTTGTCCCCAACGATTTTTGAACAAATTTCATAGTATGCGGGGTTTAAAGTTGACTTCCACCACGTATACGTCAGGGCGCAGAAGGATCCGCAACAAAAATGGTTTGATTATCCTTACTTAGCCATGGATGATGCTATTCAGGAGGCTATCAAGTGTTGGCTGACACATTGACATACTCCATCTGATATGGCCACTGGCACCAGCAAATCTGCAGGGAAGAAAAATAAGGAGGCAACAAAGCAAAAGGTCCAGTAGTTGGCTGAGAAGCGTAGAAGAAAGAGGAAATACATAAAGCCAGATTGGGGCCTTGGTTGGATGAGGCCTACATAGTTTCCTCCAATATTTAGGAAAAAATGGCAAACTTGTAGAGCACGCAGCAAAAGATAAAACAGGACAGTGCAAGACCAACTGTAGAGCACCTAGTAGAATAGATCAAGCAGGAAGCCACACAAATCCTGGCTGAAGTAGAGGTTTCCCAAGTGGATCTAGAGGATCTTAGCAACAAGATCTCTATGCCAGCCAAGTGACTCGAGGGAGAGTCACGGTCTTTGTGCTAGGGGCTTATTGTGATGGGGTCCCCTAGGTCAATTTTGGGGCAGAAGCCCAAGTTTTATGTAAAAGGATATAAAGTCTCTGCAAATTGTGGTCGTGCAGCACGTAGCTAGTAAAAGAGTCAAAAGGGGTTTTTACCCTTCAGTATGTAAGTTAAGTTGGCTTTTTGTAGATCTACCCATGGTCCGCGGACCATGGGATTGTATAAATAGGTGTGTCTTAGAGAGTCTAAGGGAGGATATGGATGATGAAGATGAATGTAATGGGTCAACAGAAGGAAGATTGTAAAAATATTAGAGGAGGAAAAGGCTCTGCAGCTGTGTGCGCAGAAGCCTAGAGTAGAGTCTGTAGTTGAGTGTGTGGACCCCTGTGTTATAGACATTTTTGGGCACTACAACCTCAATAATAAATGTCCATAAACTGAGGGCTCATAAGTCCCTAAAAGTGTTGCTTCACTACCTAAAGGAACAAGGTCAGCTGATTACATCATCTCCCAAAATTTCTCCACTAAAAACTGCTCAGAAATGGTCAAAACTGGACCATACTGAATACCCAGTGCAGAGGGTGCGATGCATATCACCTTCCCAATGTAAAGGGTGCGATGCATACTAAATGGCCCCTCTATAGGGTGCGATGGGTGAGAATGGAAAAATGACAGAGAGAGTTTGCGAGGTGGAAGATCATGGAATCTTTCAGAAGCTTCCCCTCTGACACTTCCCTCTATGTTTTCAACCAGGGATGAGTAAGAGATCATCAGTCTCCAAGTGGAATCAAGAACTATCAGAGAGAGGACACTAATCAAAGACCCCAAAAGATGACTCACCCCCCTACAATCATCTATATATGGATCCCTCATCACAGAGATTGAGAGGTTGGAATCTTGTATCTTGTAGAGAAGTGTTGTTGGTTTTCTGGTGAAACGTCATAGTGTTGGGTGATCTAAGATTTACTTGAGGTGAAGAAGGGCTTTCTTGCTAGAGGATGATGCTGGGTCAGAACTATTGGTTGTAATCCTCTTTCTATTCTTGATATTAACAAAGTTATTCAAGTTTTCCTCCATATTCTTGTATCTTTGACTATATATGCATTTGTATGGTTAATATATATATGGTCCTGTGCTATTTATGAATATATATCTCTGTTCTTCGATAGTAGTATGCTGCTTTGATTCTACAGATGCTCTTTGAAGCTAGGTAGATGAAGAAGAAGCGGCAAAGATCTATCAGGAAGGATAGGATATATGCATTTGTATGGTTAATATATATATGGTCCTGTGCTATTTATGAATATAGATCTCTGTTCTTCGATAGTAGTATGTTGCTTTGATTCCACATGCGCTCTTTGAAGCTAGGTAGATGAAGAAGAAGCGGAAAAGATCTATCAGGAAGGAGAGGAATCAAACAAGGGAACCAAGAGAAAGACTAAGGTTGGTGTCCTTTGTTCCACTCTTATCTATTTTCATAAAGGAAAGTGAAAGTAGACTTTACTTGTTTGTTTCTAAGATAGCTACTAGTCTTAGTGGGAATAGCAACTCCAAGTGGACACTATTCCTGGTAACAAAATGGCGACTCTGCTGGGGAGTGAATAGATTGTTTGTTAGTCTATCTTTGTTTGTTTTATAAACTTACAAATGGAGCCTGAAGTCAAGCCAGCTAACCTTCGAACTGCATTTGTTATACAAATGCAAAGTAGATCAATGTTGCTTCAGTCTATCTCGTGTTTTGTTTATGAATTAAATAATCAATCTGCAAACGTTCTAATTGCCCTAAGTGGTGGCTCTAGTAACCTCCTTAGATCAGCCCCTGTGATTTACATTTACTGAACATCACTTACTCGGCCTAAATCCCTGAACTGAATTGCAAATTGTGAGCAAAAACGGGTTAAAAGTCTTGCACTAGTACCATCGCACCCTCCCTTCAAGGAAATCTGTATGCATCACACTTCCCGTGTGTAGTAGGTGTGCTGCATACTGGATTCCCTGTGTGATAGGTGCGATGGTCAGGGAAGGTTAACTTTACCTTCAGAATTTGGTTTTTTCTTCACTATTTTAAGTTCTATTTAGGAGTTTTACTGTCTGTGGTTAGTATATCTCTGCGAAAACCCCCTTCTCTTCCATCATTCCACCTTTATTGTGCAAAGTACTGTAAGTGTTTTTATGTATTTTGCACCATTTTCAGTTCTCTTTTGCAAAGAAGTAGCATAGTCGAACTATCGTTTCTTAATCTAAAAGTGTCGTAAGTGTCGTTTTTAGTTATAGAAGAGAATCCCTTTGTTCTTGATAATCGACTGTACCGTTACTCTTGTATATGATTTGAATTAGTAGTTTTTAAAGTGTCAAAAAACAGTTTTCATTTCAAAATCGCAAAGTGTCGCCCTTATCTTCACTTCATTTTGAAAAGAAATTTGTTAAGTATTGTCGCTTTGAAATAATTCAGATTTGCACTTAGTTTTCTTATCATCATTTATACATTAAGAAGGCTGAAAAACAAATACATGCATGTGCATTTGCATTTAGACTGCTTGGTTTGATTTAGGACAGTGCATTTAGTGTGTGCTTTGTGCTCTTTGTTGAAAGACTCTCAACTTTCTTTCCTTAGTAGCTAGGATTTTCATTGTCAAAAGAAGATTAAACAGTTGTTTATCATCTTAGGCTGCATTTTAGGAATTGTATACACATCACACAGTGAACCTAAAAGGCAATTTTTTAAACAAGATCAACTATAAAATAAATTTAATGAATCTAAAAATGCTTTGGAACCTAACGTATAACATTTAGAAGTCTAGGCTAGAGATGTATTCCGGCATCGTAAAACCTGGTAACTATTGTTTTCATTGTTGGTTGTGTGATTCCTCCACTCTAAGACGGCAAGTGCTAGTACGGACTTGTGCTCCCATGTACCGTCGAGTATATATTGGGAGACCACAATAGGTTGCATCCTTTATCCTAGGAAGCTATGTCTGCCGCCCTATCGATCACAATGCACTGAACACAGCATTCGGGAAGATTGACTGTCGTACCGTAAAATGTATTCTGTAGTTTTACGATTGGTTTGGTAATCCCCTCTGCCTATATTTCCAGAGAAGCCTATTTTTCTCCTTTTCAGACTCCTTAAAATAAAAGGTCCATCTAAGCACTTGTCACTTCAGGCTCATTAAAAATCAAAGGCGACTAGAGTCATCTTTGGTTTTTTCTCGACTCTTAAAAATTGAAAAAACAAGTTCTGTCAAAGCATCTAAATTTTATTTTAATCGGAATAACATCACAAGTTCCCTCGTTGGTCTTTAGGTTGAGAAAAATGGAGTCTACCAAACAAGGATTTCCCCTTGGAGGAAATCCTAGTCCTTTCTCCTCTTGGGGAGATGTTGGTGCACCCGATATGGCCACATTGTCACTTCTAGGGTTGACGATTGGTTTGCCTGTATGGCTCTTCTCTACCTCTGTCGTTCAGAATACTGTAATTCCTGAACAGTCAAGTCAGCAACTAGATGATACTAGAGTTCCCTCCTGGCCTTCTACTTCGTCTATTTCTCCCTCTCCTCCTTCCTCTTCGCTTGATAAAGTTGGTAAAGCTGAAGATCAAGTAACTAAGAAGAAGAAGAAGCGGAAAGAGAAAAAAGAAAAGAAGAAGAAGGAGCCAAAAGTGAAAGGGAGCAACCATGCATCGTTTAGCGAAAATCCTCACACCGCACCGTCTAAACCTAAATCTCCATGTGTCATTTGCAATGGATACCACTATCACTGAGATTGTCCTTGCATCCCTTGGATCTTAAGGGACTGGTATCCTCGTTTGCAAAATCCGATGTCGTCAACTTTTGATGATCATGTTGAAAGCACACCATCAACCAGTGAAAGTGAAGTATCTGGATAGAAAAGGAATCGCAAATTTCCTTGTAAATTGTGTGAAGGTGATCAAGCCGTCCACCGTTGTCCCTTCCTAGACGAAGCTAAAATAGTTTTGGATGACCGTCTTGCTTCACCACTACGGCTCCCTCCTGGATATAAGAAACTCTTGCCGAGTCCACCACTGGTTGAAAATCTGGCTGGCACGCCATTGTGGTCGGCCGAAACGTCTATCATTGAAAATTAACCCTCTGAACCCATACCAGACGAAATTCAAAATGTCGAGGATGCAGTTGACCCGGTCTTGCCTTCATAATGTTCATCTTTGAATGATACCATCATTGAAGGAAAGAGAACGACATCGTTTAAATTATTTTCATAAACACGGACTCCAATGAACTTGGGGCAGTCTACCCGTTCCTTTACCACAAGAAGGAAGTTCATCAGAGTCATATCCGGCCATCTATTCGGTCCCACCTCCAAGCAACCTAGTCGTTTCCTTCGACTGGAATCTACTAGGTAGACCCCGTTTACCAGCTAGTGTACCATTCAGAATCATTGTACAAGCTTACAGAATGGTCATGGCTTGGTACCATCATAGATGAGGGGGCTTCTATGAGTATCCTTTCCTCAATTGCTTGGAAAAGCGCTTGGTTCGCATCGCTTTTGGCCCGAAATGAGAAATCTGACAGGCTTTGACAAAGGAACCAGTCGCCGTTAGGGATCCTTCCCAATGTGCCCATTACTTTGAGAAGGAAAACCATTCACATGAACATGATGGTAGTCCAAGGACCCCTAGATTATAATCTACTCCTTGGGTGTGACTATATTTATTGCATGGGAGCCGTCATCTCCTCACTCTTTAGAGTAATGTGTTTTCTGCACGAAGGCAGAATGATCAAGCTCGTAGACCAACTGTCATTCCCCGGTTCTCACATAGAAAATAGTCAAATGCCATCCCTAAATGGTCTTTTCATGCAAGGAATATCTCATCGATCTCCAGTCCGTCCACCTGATGAGCGCGAGTGAGTCAGGAGGATATGACTGAAACCCAGGGGGCATGCACCCTGGTCTATTTCGGCAGGAAAACCTTGGGTATAGAGTAGGTTTCCGCAAAGGATATATGACTAGTCTAACACACCCATCCTGATAGGAAAATGGGATTAGACTGGAATAAGTTTCCCTCGTCAAAGTTATGTGAGTGGAGGGGACTGCGCCACTCACCTTTGTCTATTTTGGTAGACATCACCAAGGAAGCATCTTGTCTGCGACGCAGATGGAGAGCTTTCATGGTAACCTGGGAATTATTCGCTATACCTAGGGGCATGCAAACATTTTTGCATGCAAGCGAAGAGCGGCCATTTATTTTTTAAATTTGTAGGTCCTCTAACCCTTTAAACTCGTAAGGTTGGTCATTTCCTAGCTTGCATAAAGAAAGGATCCGGGGCAAAGCTTCAAAAGGTGCAAGCCCCATAAAAAATGGCATCTTAGATGAGATATCCTTATTATATGACTGGCGAGCAGTATTACCGCAGGGTTCAAGCTTGTTTAAAATTAAACCTGCCACAAGCAGTTTTAATTGGAATTCAAGCTCGTTAAAAAATAAACATAAGCAATGAGACAATGTTTCCCCCAGAGTTTAAGCTCACTAAAAAATGAACCAATTTTCCAGTAAATAACCATTGTGAATGCATTATCATCAGCTTTTGAGCCTTGGTCGTGTTCTCATCATCACCTCCTCTCTATTTTTTAGCAGATCATTAACCTCCATTTGATTTTTTACCCTTTCGAGGAACATCTGCGAAGAGTGATTCTATTAGCCATCCTTGTGACACTGTCGTGATTGGAAAATTCCAAACCTTACCTGGAATCAGCGGCTACATGAAATCATCACTCATTCCTCGAAAAACAAGTATCCTTTAAGCTCTTTTCAACTGACTCGTAAAATATGAAAAGATTGTCGAGCGATTAACCTCTCCAGCTCGTTAAAGTCATCGGAAGTGCTATCCCTCCTCTAGATTTTAATCTTTTTGGACTTGAGGGATTATTACATAAAAAGATCGAGCGCTTGTCTTGTTTGGCTCGTTAAAACTATCGAAAATTCATCCCTTTTGTATTATTTTACGCTTTTTTGGACTTAAGGGATTATATGACGAAAAAGAATCTTTGGAGCTTCCTTTCCATCCATTTCAGACTCTCTAAAATTGAAAAGGACCAAGTTATCTTTGTCATTAAACTCGTTAAAACCAAATAGCAACAAACTCATCCAAATGGACGAGAAAGAGTTTCACTGTCGCTAGGTTCATTAAAATATAGCGACAGGTTCGCCCGAAGGGCGGATTATAGAACAAGCATATGTTATCCTCCTCAAGCTTGACAAAAATAAAGAGGTACTGGTCAACAATGATTGGGGAAAATTGGGAAGAAAACTTGAAAAAACTTTATTGGTAGCAAGTCACTCTTGAACATGACACTTTCTCTCCACATTCGAGCCAAGTTGGGTTGTTCCATTCACTGGTCATATCACCATTGGTCCGTCACACCATCCATCTTTTGGGGTTAACGCTACCAATCCATCGTCAGTGTCACTGATATGTTCAAGAGAAGTCATTCATAGAATTCACCTATGTATCACCCGCTGCAATACATTCACGCTCCATTCTTTTCATGACTGCCACCCTGAACCCTGTATCATCAAATCATTTTCACCTCCAAAATTATTTTCTTCGTTCCGTGTCGTAGATGTAGGATTCATTAAGGCCCTCCTATGACAGGTCACTTCTTGTCGACATCAGCTCATTATCCAAGAAGTCGACCTAGGAACAACCCTTTCAGTACTTTGAAGCTTGCATGCCTTAATGGCAAGTTTCTCACTTTCAGCGACAGGTTTACATTAATGGCCTTCGACCGAGAGATTTTGCGTGGTGTTCGACACCAAGTCCTTTTTCACACTACGCGAATTGTACTGTAGTACCTTGAGGGTCATTGTCATTATCGGTGATTCCTCTCACGCCTGTTAACAGCTTACATCATTGGCTGGTAATCAGGCGATGTATTTCCATGTTCGACTCCAGCACATTTTTCACATGGATCGACTAGTACTCTGAGTGAAGATTGAACGAGTTTTGAAGACCCTGGAGCTAGTTTCATCCATCTAGACTGTGATATATTCAAGAATATAAATACATAAAATCTATATCATTGTTGAACAGATGATCATCCAAATCAAAGGATGATGAGTCCGAATCATTTGTCTGCTACATAGACGATTATTTGTCCTATGTACATTAAAATGAATTTATAAAGCTGAGTATGGGAATACCCACCTCAGCTAGATCATGAAAAATATTATGAAGATAATGTATTGTATTGTATCTTATTACAGGTCACCTCCCAGCTCGAAAAAACTTCAGATCCTCATGGTAAAGCATTTCACCCAACATCAAAAGATTAACGACCTCATGCTTTAGGAGGAAACTGTTATAGACATTTTTGGGCACTGCAAACCCAATCATAAATTTCCATAAATTGAGGGCTCCTAAGTCCCTAAAAGTGTTGCTTCACTACCTAAAGGAACAAGGTCAGCTGATTATGTCATCTCCCAGAAGTTCTCCACTAAAAACTGCTCAGAAATGGTCAAAACTGGACCATACTGAATACCCAGTGCAGAGGGTGCGATGCATATCACCTTCCCAGTGTCAAGGGTGCAATGCATACTAAATGGCCCCTCTGTAGGATGCGATGGGAAAGAATGGACAAATGGCAGAGACAGTTTGCGAGGTGGAAGATCATGGAATCTTCCGAAGCTTCCCCTCTAACACTTGCCTCTCTGTTTTTGACCAGGGATGAGTAAGAGATCATCAGTCTCCAAGTGGAATCAAGAACTATCAGAGAGAGGACACTAATCAAAGACCTCAGAAGATGACTCACCCCCCTATAATCATCTATATATGGTTCCCTCATCACAGAGATCGAGAGGCTGGAATCTTGTATCTTGTAGAGAAGTGTTGTTGGTTTTCTGGTGAAACTTCATAGTGTTGGGTGATCTAAGATTTACTTGAGGTGAAGAAGGGCTTTCTTGGTGGAGGATGATGTTGGGTCAAAACTATTGGTTGTAATCCTCTTGCTATTCTTGATATTAATAAAGTTATTCAAGTTTCCCTCCATATTCTTGTATGTTTGATTATATATGCATTTGTATGGTTAATACATATATGGTCCTGTGTTATTTATGAATATAGATCTCTGTTCTTCGATAGTAGTATGTTGCTTTGATTCCATAGGTGCTCTTTGAAGCTGGGCAGACGAAGAAGAAGCGGCAAAGATCTATCATGAAGGAGAGGAATCAAACAAGGGAACCAAGTGCAAGACTAACGTTGGTGTCCTTTGTTCCACTCTTATCTATTTTCATAAAGGAAAGCAAAAGTAGACTTTACTTGTTTGTTTCTAAGATAGCTACTAGCATTAGTGGGAATAGCAGCTCTGAGTGGACACTATTCCCGGTAACACCCTGCAACTGAGTGTGCAAGGAAGTCTTCAGTCTCTAAGCTAAACTGAATATTAATAAAGAATATTATTACGAAAATTCCTTTGTTTTACCTATTTACTTCTGTTATGTATGAATGCGCTTTATGTTGTGATGAATGATGGGTTTATGAAATAATGTTGTATTGATGTGTGATTTTGCTTAACCTATATTGTTATATGAATGCAATTAACGTTAAGGATTTACGTGAATATTTTATTATTGTATGTTAGAATTATCGAACACTTAAGCAGATCTAAATAAATACTAGGTTAGAAGTAAGCTATGATGCACATAAGTAGTTAACCTGCCTATTCAGGGTCTGCAAAAGATAATCATAGAAATTCACAGAGGTTTAGAGGTTGATTAAAGGAAGCTTCATCGATAAGCCATAATGGCTTATTGATCTGCGGGAAGGCATATTTAGGGCACAAAACAACATCACGCTGACCTTTGGGTGCGGAAACTTGGTTCCAACATCCCCCCATACTGCTTTGGGTGAGACTTCAGTCTGCGCTCCGCAGATTGATGCCAAAAGGGCCAATAGTGTAGGGATTTGTTTGGTGCAACTAAATCTTAACCTGGGTCAGGACCCACTAAGCCAACACTACAGCCTCAGATGCAGTTCCATAGAGTTGATGGGTTCGGTTCCTACCGATCACAGTGTTCATAACATGCATGTCTCCTCCGGATGATCCATTTAGTTTTGCAGAGCCCTTCCTTCTTTAGCAGGGCTTCTCCAGTTGTTCTACCCTCTCTCCCACCCATTTTTTAGGGGAGGGAATTTTTATCTCATGTGCTCAGATATTATTGTATTTAGTCCTGGCTAATTTTTTTCCAGGTGCATTATGTATATGGGACACACTGTATTATTTTCTGGTTTTGTTATGCCAACGTGTCATGTGCTATTCAGCATGTACTTCATTGCTCAGTTTTATATTTCTGGGCGAACCATTATTTTTGTACTAAGTTATCTCGAAGGGTATGGGTATGCCTCCCCTACCTCAATGAGGTCCAGTACCACAACATAAAAGGAGACTTTCATTAGTCTCACCCCCTCTATCCCTATCCTAATTTACTAGATGGATCAAAGTACACCATGTAAAGCCAATTTTACCATAGTAAAATTTCTTTCACGTTGAGAAATTACTTAATAAACCACCTTTGTTAAGTAATTTATAGTTAAACCCATGAAAAATAATTAAATAAATCACTATTTATTTGATTTTCTTCTAGGAATAATTAATTTAATCATTTTTTTATTATTATTCCTTGTCATATTTGACCCAATCATGAAAAATAAATAGATAAATCATTAACTATCTTATTTTTCTATAAGAATAATTGATTAATCACTAATTAATTATTATTCTTTGTCAAATTTGACTAAATCCCTTAGGAATAATTAAATAAATCCTTATTTGTTTATTATTCCTTAACTAATTCCTTGACATGATAAATAAATCATTTATTTGTTTATTATTTCTAAATAAAAGTTTAAATATTTTTTCCCTCCTAACCAAATATAATAAAAATATTCCACATGGTTATTCCAAGAATGGGATCAATAATATTTTATTATTGCTCATTATTCGACGATAACTCAATATTTTGTTATAAATAGAAGGGTTTTCCATTCATTATTCACTTTTGATTATTTTCATTGTTCCACTCACTGTTGTAACTCTAGTTATTTTCATTGTCACACATCATATTTTTGTTGGGTTTATGAATTATAAAGGAGAGAGACTCTACACAAGTTGAAGAAATTTGAGGATAGCTAAGAACCCATCCCATAGAGGGGAATGGTAACACATATTTGTTCCCTTCATAGGTGTTATTATAAAATTATTTTTTACATATCTGGTTTCCATTGGATGATTAGAGTTATTACTCTTTCTTTTTGTTGTTTAACTATAATTGTAGCATAGATCCAGACTTTGGAAGGTTTTGTTTCTATCAATCGCTGCAGATCTACAATGTTTAGCAGCCATTTATATTGTTGAGATTGTTTGTCATCCACAATCTTAGGTGGGTTCTTTTCGTACATCATTGAGAAGAAAACACTACAACACTTTGAATCACCAAAAGAATCTTCATTATTCTTCAAGAATGAAATACATGTGACAAGTCCAAGCTAGTGAAATTTGTCGAACAATTACTACCTCAGGAACAAGAAATTGAATCAAAACTTAGAACCTCTTTCTGAAAATAGAATTCAGAACTACTAGAAATGGAATTTGGAACCTCTGAGAATAGAATTTAGGAACCCTTGTAATGGGTTTTTCCTCCCTTTTTATAAGGAGAACCAAAATAAGGAACACTTACAAAATATATTCCTATGCTACTGAACTACATAACTATCTCAGGATGCGATTAGCCTAGATGTCCTAATGATTGTATAATAGACTTGATTCTTTTCTTGAAAATGGAAAATTAATAAAACATGAAAAACATGAGGTGTCATGATTGACACAACAAAATATATCCAATGTTGATACCTCTAATTTCCTCTCATCAGGCCACTCCTCTGCCATTGTATTCCTACATGGTTACCGTCCAATTCACTTGTCTCTTTCTCCCTTTAACTGCTTAAGTCCCCACTTTGGTGTTGGTCGTGATTTGATTTGGTGGCGTTGGAAGGTGCTCTACAACTTAGATATTGACCCATCCATCTTTTATTACCTTTGTTTTACACTATCAGAGCCCAATACATCTCGTAAATTTATTAAAATGTGTTACGATATAATATTACCTTGATTGCCTTTAGCTCCTTGTTGCTTAGCCTCATTTCTTGTTTCTCCCCCATGGGATCAAGTACTGTGATCAGTGGCTTAGTGCTTGAGTGCTAAATCCTTCAGGCTTGTGTTAGGGGCCTATTTTCCTTTGTAATCGCTCTCTGCCCTTGGTTCTTCAGGTTTCCATAACCAAGGGCCACCAACACATGGGAGGCACATCCCATCGTAGCTTTTTCAAAATATAATTAGAATGGAGTTACGATGTTTCCTCCCTCAAAAAACTGACCTCCAAAATAATTTCCATGTGGCATATTTATAACACTAGGTGTTGAAGGCTACTTTATTCCATTGTCCCCTAGTCCCTATGACCAAGCACTATCCAACATCATAGCTCCCCAAAAACGTAAATTTTCTAAAATGCAATTACAAAGAGGTTCTAAAAGTTCCAACCTACGATACTCTCTATAGTACCTAGGTGCTAAATATTCTCTCCTCTCTCGGTTCTTTAGATATCTCAAGACCATGTGACAGTCCCCATCGGAGCCCCTCTCATAGGAATTTTGCCACAAAATAATTTGACAGGAGTTACAAAAACTCCATCCTCTAAAAGAAGGACCTTTGAAATGTCATCACCATCTCCACATGGCGTCTCCTTTACAATAACATGTGTCGCATGGATTTGCCCCACTAGATCACCTAAAAACAGTAAAACTGACAACCACATGTCTTATACAGCCACATCATGCTGATGTCATCTACCTTGTCAGCTTCTCAGGGCCAATCACCAGCTGCCATGTTTCCTCCAAAGGAGAGAGAAAGGGTCCTTAGGTCCTCTGATTCTGCAACAATTTTCATTGTAATTCCCTTTCTCTGCAACTTTGGTGCTTTTCAAAGAATTTCATTTGTTAAGGTGTTACAAAACTCTGAGGTTTCGACCTACCAAGTTTTTGATATAGCTTTTTAGGTGTGCTTTTAAATAGATTGTCGAGGTCCCTTATGTTTTGACCTACTATATCCTAAAGTTCCGATATGCCTTTCTTGTCGATCCTTCCAATATCTGGTCCTGAAGTGCTAAGCCTTCTCCAAAATCAGCATCCTAATGATCAGCCTTTCTCTTTTGATTTCAGCCTCTGAATTTTGGTTCTCCCTATTGTTAGTCAACCAAGATTGCAATAGTCCTCCTTTGTATCGGGGATGAAAAAAAGGACCATTTGACCCAAATTAAACATGGTATTACAAGTGACAACAAGTTGGAAGCCACTATTCCCAATAAGTCTTTCCTAACCACCACTTGACTATCCAACCACCACTAGATGGAAGCCACTAGTCCCAAATTCTTAGGCCACTAGCTGAAGGATTCCACTACACCTTGAATATGAAATCCACCACTCGCCACACTGAAGGCCCCAACCTTCAAGCTCATCTCATGGACCTCATTTCAAAATATTTCATATTAGGCCCTTATACTCAAAACATAAAAAAATTGTGAACCTATTTTCATCAATTTTCAAATTGGGTTCACAATACACAATAAGCACATCAACTGAATATTATCTCTCCAACAAAACCTTTCGACAACAACCAATACAATCAAAAACATACATAGAACTCCTGCAAGGTCACAACAAATCTGATCCACAGATCAAATCTCTTGTATACATACTCTCAATACATCAAAAACATATCAACACACCACAATCCAACTCTCAACAATATTCTACAGTAACATGCAATATATGGCTCTCACAGACACAACCATATTAGAAAATCAAACCCTTACTGCAAAATACAGACAATACATAACATTTTTATATGGATCTTCAAAAAAATGCAATAATCCTCCTTCACGCACACTCTCAAAGCCATCTCTTTTAGTGGCATAATAAATATGAATGCACAAGCTCATCCATGTAACAATGGACTAGCCATACAACACATAGAAACAAAACTACAACCATATATATGAGGTATTTTCCCTTGCAAACACAAATAAATTAGTCATATAATGAGGAGCTACACTAAGCTTTTCATCTCCGCCATCAAACCTTGATATAAAACAATCTAACTCTGATTAACCACTACTACAAACTTTGCATTCTTTGTCATAATCTTTAGACTGATCTCTTCCTCTACATCACAAGATGTGTCATTGTAGTTGGCCTCTTCTTGCATCATATTGTTCTCTGATCTCTGCCATTTACCTTTGTGCATTCTCCTATTATAAGATCTTGACCTCTTGCCTTTACGCAAACCTTTTCTCTCTAATATGTGCATTGTGTAACCTCACAATGATCCCTTTACTCATCTATTTAAACAATTTAATCCATATTCTTCACTACTCAATTGTCTTCTAACTCACACATTTCCTTTTTGTGTTATATCTATCTTTCTTTCCTACAATTGTCTTTACAAATCCAGCCAACATTTGCTCAAACACTAGATTAGAGTTGTCTCCTAGTACTATTATTTTTGGATATCTTCACTATGTATATGGATTGAGGATAGTGTCTAACATTTCGGTTGGACACACCACCATCCTCAAGGACTAAACAAGTAGAATCATCATAAAAGAGTGGAAAAAATATTATAAAGGTGCATAGGAAAAGAGAGATGAACATTAGGTTTTTCATGTCAAAAGGAACGTTAGAATTCAACAAACAATGGTTAAACTAGTCAATAAAAATGATTGCTAGGGAAAAATGTATTTCTAATAACAAACAAAAAATGATTTTGAAAATATTAAATATTTAATAATGTATTTTGAATTAAAATTTTGAAATTTTAAATATTTTAAGTGTTCTCTCTCTTCCTTAATAACTCTACACAACAATATCCCTAACTAGAGTAGTCCTTAGCGAAAATTCCTCCTATTGATATTCCATATGGTGAATTTGCATGCTAACCCTTAAGTGAACAACACAATATGAAATTCGCTTAAACGATCATAGTTAAGCATTTTATTAAACTATCAACGACATCATAAAAACTTATTCCATAACATAACTCATCAAGTCAACAAGCAAAAGGCAAACATTGACCACATAATACATTTTAATTAGTATACTCAGAAATGGATATATATCATTACACTCTTAAAGCACGTGTATCCTACTATAAATTATTCTAGAAAAATAGCCTAAACAAATGCTAAACGTTAACAAAGATACATATATAAACCCAAATGCATGCACTAAACATTGTTCTCAACTTGTTTCTAAATGTTTTATGTTTACTTTGTGTTCTATGCTTTATAAACACAAATATTCCCATACTATAAAGGTATCAAAACTCCCAAGATAAAATACATAGGAGTATTTGTCTAACATTAAATCCTGCTAAAATTATCTTGGCTTCTATTATCCTCCCTTCTTCTAGCTCCTCCTCATGAAACTCTTGTTCTTGTTCATCTTCATTGTCAACATTAACATGTATAGTCATTCCTTTCATTTGGGTTGTCTCTAGAGTTTCTAACCATGTCAAAGGTTTGAAGTTTAGAAACTCAGAATTACCACAGCCATTTTGTAGGAATGTCTAGAAATCAAAGATTTTAGAAATATGGCCATGATGTCATTTTGAGTATCACAAGGTATATTAGTCTACCTCTAACTCACACATTTCCTTTTTGTGTTATCTCCATCTTTCTTTCCTACAATTGTCTTTACAAATACAGCCAACATTTTCTCAAACACTAGATTAGATTTGTCTCCTAGTACTGTTGTTTTTGGATATCTTTAATATATATGTGGATTGAGGATAGTGTTTAACATTTCGGTTGGACACGCCACTATCCTCAAGGACTAAACAAGTAGAATCATCATAAAAGAGTGAAAATAATAGTATAAAGGTGCATAGGAAAAGAAAGATGAACATTAGGTTTTTCATGTCAAAAGGAACGTTAGAACTCAACAAACAATGGTTAAACTAATCAATAAAAATGATTGTTGGGGAAAAATGTATTTCTAATAACAAACAAAAAATGATTTTGAAAATACTAAATATTTTAATAATGTATTTTGAATTAAAATTTTGAAATATTAAATATTTTAAGTGTTCTCTCTCTTCCTTGATAACTCTACCCAACAATATCCCTAACTAGAGTAGTCCTTAGTGAAAATTCTTCCTATTGATATTCCATATGGTGAATTTGCATGCTAACCCTTAAGTGAACATCACAATATGAAATCCGCTTAAACAATCATAGTTAAACATTTTATTAAACTATCAACGACATCATAAAAACTTATTCCATAACATAACTCATCAAGTCAACAAGAAAAAGGCAAACATTGCCCACATAATACATTTTAATTAGTATACTCAGAAATGGATATGAATATCATTACACTCTTAAAGCACGTGTATCCTACTACAAATTATTCTAGAAAATAGCCTAAACAAATGCTAAATGTTAACAAAGATACATATATAAACCCAAATGCATGCACTAAACATTGTTCTCAACTTGTTTCTAAATGTTTTATGTTTACTTTGTGTTCTATGCTTTATAAACACAAATATTCCCATACTATCAAGGTATCAAAACTCCCAAGATAAAATACATAGGAGTATTTGTCTACCATTAAATCCTCCTAAAATTATCTTGGCTTCTATGATCCTCCCGTCTTCTAGCTCCTCTTCATGAAACTCTTGTTCTTGTTCATCTTCATTGTCAACATTAACATGTATAGTCATTCCTTTCATTTGGGTTGTCTCTAGAGTTTCTAACCATGTCAAATATTTGCAGTTTGGAAACTCAGAAGTACCACAGTCATTTTGTAGGAATGTCTAGAAATCAAAGATTTTAGCAATATGGTGATGGAAGGTCAACCCTGCAAAACCCATAATCTTTCACCAATGTGCTTATAAACATGCATCTCAACATTTAACGCTATAAATTCACTTCATATAAATATGTTTTTCACACGATATCTCTGCAATTCAACACAACACAAATTAATTCCTTAGTCGCCTTCTATTTACCACGCATTTTATTCAATAGCCACTGTATTTTGTTTGGAGATCTTGGCCAGATTGTTATCTGCATTTAACTGTAATTCAACCACGCCTCAACAATACAAAACTCAATTATAGAAAAATATACACCAATCCATAAATCGAACCATATAAATTCTGAGATTCCAGACAATACATATGCACACAAAATCACTAAATTAATTAATTAAGAAATAAAATATTTACAAGAGAAATCATGGCCTATTCATGGCCTCTCATTCTTCATCCTCACTCTCACTCCCTCTCTTTGCCTTCTTTCACTCTCTGCCTTGAGAGCTTTGCTACCACTTTTTTTTATAATTGAGGATAGGCCTTCTTGGTCCTTATCTTTTAGAAAGCAGGCTTTTCTTTTTTTTACATAACTATTTAAAGCTTGAAGCTTTTTCTCCATTCTTATCCTAATTTTAACTGAAAAAAACATAGAAATTCTATCCTAATTCTTTTTCCTAAACTATTCTCTCATATCCTTTTATTTAGAAAAAGAATATTTACATAACTTCACTTCCTATTTTATTAAAAATAACAAAATATTTAAAATTATGACACCCCCCTTTTTATTCCATATTTACAAATGAAGAAGGTCTTGATGCTCCTGCATCATACACCCAACCTTAAAATTAATCATGATCCCCTGATCATGTGTTCGGATCTATGTATGCCTGGATCCCACACTTTGTTATGCAAGTCATCATGTGCTATTGTTCGTTGTCTTCCTCCAGGTTTCCACACTTTATGCTGCATCGCTCCACTGGCTGCACTCTTGCAATCTTCTGTTGTTTTCCTTTCGCTGCTTCTCCTTTGTCTCACTGCTGCTGGTCTCTTCCAGGATACTTTCATCATTATCCACCTCATCATTTCAATTTCTCTGTCTAATAGATTTTCTCCAGTATCTTCAATAAGACCTGTACTCACAAACCAATTGTTAGAATAAAAAATATAAGGTATCAGTGCCTCTTCTGCTGCTATCAATGTTGTATCAGCTGTCGCTATGGATGTTGCGGCCTCCCAATCTTCCTGTCCCTCTGCAACATTCCTTTGTTTGTCACCTGTAATTTCATCTTCAACTTTTCCCTCTTGTTCACTGCACTAGCCTCTTTCTTCTGCAATCTCCCTATCATACTTTGGATTCTCCAACCAATATTCTAACAATGCAATTTCTCTGTAGCATCGCTGAAGCATATTATCATCACTTGCATTCATACATAAATTTTCAGTTTGCACAAAATCACAAAGTTCAACAGTTTCAACTGTTTCTTCACTTATCCGTGCTAAAGACTGATTCACTTCTTCAGCATCCATAAGAATTTCCTCTTGTGCTGTAAGAGTTTCACAAGATGGCACATCCTTCTCAACACCTGTAATCACATCACAATTTTCAGCTATACAAACACAAGAATTCACATTATCGAGCTCATCTGGATCTGCCCAATAATTTAAGAAATCATCAATAATCTTCTCCTCTCTTCCTCTGCACCTGCAAACATACACAACTCATCAGTTTTAAAACCACAAGACTTTTTAGTCTTGACTGCTTCCTTCAGCACTTTCCTTTGATCATATATGCATGTGGAATCTTCAAATTTCATTTCTGGCGCAAGAACTCTAAGTCCCTTTTTCAACAAGGCAATCAGAATTTGCTTCAACCTCCTCTGCAATTGTTGCCAAATCACTCTCTTTCCCTTTAGTGGGAAGATCCATTTTCCTTTCTGCTTTTCCTGCTCTTGCAGCCATTCTTCTAGTACCTGTAATTGTGCCTTTATTTCTTCAATCTTTCTTTCTCGAACTCCTGCAGTCATCTCATCCCTGTGGCCTTTCTCTGAACCTCTTCCTCCTCTAGAAAAACTGCCTCTGCCTCTGGCAGGTTGTTTCCTCATGAATTTCTCACTCACCATGAGTTGTACTAGCCTCTGCAACAACAATCTCTCTTGTTGCAACTTACCTCACCAATCCTTCCCTCCGGATCTAGTCTTTTGGTAAGTACTTGGTTCACTGCCTCTAGAACCTCTTGAGCACTCCTCTGCTCTCTCTAGGCTATCTCTTCAACTCACCTTCTTCTTCTTCAGGATAGTGCACTTGTCCTCCTTATCCAGCCTTCAGCTGAATGCCAGGTTCACCGCCACCTTCTCTGCAACCATAAACTTCATTTACAAATTTCAAACCAGAAAAATAATCTCACCTCTTAAGATCTTGCCTGATCTTGTCTTCTTCCCACTTCTGCAATCCTGCTCACTACATTTCTATATGCTTGCTCATCAAATTTAAAAATACACTTCAGTTCCTCAACAACACCTTCTTGCATTCATCAAAAACAAAACAAACATTCTTCAATAAAAAAAAGAGTCAAGCTCTGATACCACCCGATGCAAGGTCAACCCTGCAAAACCCAGAATATTTCACCAATGTGCTTATAAACATGCATCTTAGCATTTAACGCTATAACTTCACTTCATATAAAAATGTTTTTCACACGATATCTCTGCAATTCAACACAACACAAATTAATTCCTTAGTCGCCTTCTATTTACCACGCATTTTATTCAATAGCCACCGTATTTTGTTTGGAGCTCTTGGCCAGATTGTTATCTGCACTTAACTGTAATTCAACCACGCCTCAACAATACAAAACTCAATTATTGAAAAATATACACCAATCCATAAATCGAACCATATAAATTCTGAGATTCCAGACAATACATATGCACACAAAATCACTAAATTAATTAATTAAGAAGTAAAATATTTACAAGAGAAATCAAGGCCTATTCATGGCCTCTCATTCTTCATCCTCACTCTCACTCCCTCTCTCTGCCTTCTTTCACTCTCTGCCTTGAGAGCTATGCTGCCACTTTTTTTATAATTGAGGATAGGCCTTCTTGGTCCTTATCTTTTAGAAAAGCAAGCTTTTCTTTTTTTTACATAACTATTTAAAGCTTGAAGCTTTTTCTCCATTCTTATCCTAATTTTAACTGAAAAAAACATAGAAATTCTATCCTAATTCTTTTTCCTAAGCTATTCTCTCATATCCTTTTATTTAGAAAAAGAATATTTACATAACTTCACTTCCTATTTTATTAAAAATAACAAAATATTTAAAATTATCACACCCCCCTTTTTATTCCATTTTTACAAATGAAGAAGGTCTTGATGCTCCTGCATCATATGGCCATGATGTCATTTTGAGTTTCACAAGGTATATTAGTCTACCTCTAACTCACACATTTCCTTTTTGCATTATATCCATCTTTCTTTCCCACAATTGTCTTTACAAATCCAACCAACATTTGCTCAAACACTAGATTAGAGTTGTCTCCTAGTACTGTTATTTTTGTATATCTTTACTAGGTATGTGAATTGAGGATGGTGTCTAACATTTCGGTTGGACACACCACCATCCTCAAGGACTAAATAAGTAGAATCATTAAAATAGAGTGGAAATAATATTATAAAGTTGCATAGGAAAAGAGAGATGAACATTAGGTTTTTCATGTCAAAAGGAATGTTACAGTTCAACAAACAATGGTTAAACTAGTCAATAAGAATGATTGTTGGGGAAAAATGTATTTCTAATAACAACAAAAAATTATTATGAAAATATTAAATAATTTAATAATGTATTTTGAATTAAAATTTTGAAATATTAAATATTTTAAGTGTTCTCTCTCTTCCTTGATAACTCTACCGAACAATATCCTTAACTAGAGTAATCCTTAGTGAAACTTATTTCTATTGATATTCCATACGATGAATTTGGATGCTAAACCCACAATATGAAATCTGCTTAAACAATCATAGTTAAGCATTTTATTAAACTACCAATGACATCATAAAAACTTATTCCATAACATAACTCATCAAGTCAACAAGCAAAAGGAAAACGTTGCCCACATAATACATTTTAATTAGTATACTGAGAAATGGATATGAATATCATTACACTCTTAAAGCACGTGTATCCTACTACAAATTATTCTAGAAAAATAGCCTAAACAAATGCTAAATGCTAACAAAGATATATATATATAAACCCAAATGCATGCACTAAACATTGTTCTCAACTTGTTTCTAAATGTTTTATGTTCACTTTGTGTTCTATGCTTTATAAACACAAATATTCCCATACTATGAAGGTATCAAAACTCCCAAGACAAAATACATAGGAGTATTTATCTACCATTAAATCCTCTTAAAATTATCTTGGCTTCTATGATCCTCCCCTCTTCTATCTCCTCTTCATGAAACTCTTGTTCTTTTTCATCTTCATTGTCAACATTAACATGTATAGTCATTCCTTTTATTTGAGTTATCTCTAGAGTTTCTAACCAAGTCAAAGATTTGCAGTTTGGAAACTCAGAATTACCACAGTCAGTTTTAGGAATGTCTAGAAATCAAAGATTTTAGCAATATGGCCATGTTGTCATTCTGAGTATCACAAGGTATATTAGCCTACCTCTAACTCACACATTTCCTTTCTGTGTTATATCTGTCTTTCTTTCCCACAATTGTCTTTACAAATCCAGCCAACATTTGCTCAAACACTAGATTAGAGTTGTCTCCTAGTACTGCTATTTTTGGATATCTTTACTATATATGTGGATTGAGGATAGTGTCTAACATTTTGGTTGGACACACCACCATCCTCAAGGACTAAACAAGTAGAGTCATCAGAAAAGAGTGGAAATAATATTAGAAAGGTGCATAGGAAAAGAGAGATGAACATTAGGTTTTTCATGTCAAAAGGAACGTTATAATTCAACAAACAATGGTTAAACTAGTCAATAGAAATGATTGTCGGGGAAAAATGTATTTCTAATAGCAAACAAAAAAATATTTTGAAAAATATTAAATATTTTAATAATGTATTTTGATTAAAAAAATTTGAAATATTAAATATTTTAAGTGTTCTCTCTCTTCCTTGATAACTCTACCCAACAATATCCCTAACTAGAGTAGTCCTTAGTGAAAATTCTTCCTATTCATATTCCATATGGTGAATTCGAATGCTAACCCTTAAGTGAAAAACGCAATATGAAATCCGCTTATACAATCATAGTTAAGCATTTTATCAAACTATCAACGACATCATAAAAACTTATTCCATAACATAACTCATCAAGTCAACAAGCAAAAGGCAAACATTGCCCACATAATACATTCTAATTAGTATACTCAGAAATGGATATGACTATCATTACACTCTTAAAGCACGTGTATCCTACTACAAATTATTCTAGAAAAATAGCCTAAACAAATGCTAAATGTTAACAAAGATACATATATAAACCCAAATGCATGCACTAAACATTGTTCTCAACTTGTTTCTAAATGTTTTATGTTTACTTTGTGTTCTATGCTTTATAAACACAAATATTCCCATATTATCAAGGTATCAAAACTCCCAAGACAAAATACATAGGAGTATTTATCTACCATTAAATCCTCCTAAATTTATCTTGGCTTCTATGATCCTCCCCTCTTCTAGCTCGTCTTCATGAAACTCTTGTTCTTGTTCATCTTCATTGTCAACATTAACATGTATAGTCATTCCTTACATTTGGGTTGTCTCTAGAGTTTCTAACAATGTCAAAGATTTGCAATTTGGAAACTCAGAATTAACACAATCATTTTGTAGGAATGTCTAGAAATCAAAGATTTTAGCAATATGGCCATGATGTCATTTTGAGTATCACAAGGTATATTAGTCTACCTCTAACTCACACATTTCCTTTTTGTGTTATATCTGTCTTTCATTCCTACAATTATCTTTACAAATCCAACCAACATTTGCTCAAACACTAGATTAGAGTTGTCTCCTAGTACTCCTATTTTTCGATATCTTTACTATGTATGTGGATTGAGGACAGTGTCTAACGTTTCGGTTGGACACACCACCATCCTCAAGGACTAAACAAGTAGAATCACCAAAAAAGAGTGAAAATAATATTATAAAGCTGCATAGGAAAAGGGAGATGAACATTAGGTTTTTCATGTCAAAAGGAACGTTAGAATTCAACAAACAATGGTTAAACTAGTCAATAAAAATGATTGTTGGAGAAAAATGTATTTCTAATAACAAACAAAAAATGATTGTGAAAATATTAAATATTTTAATAATGTATTTTGAATTAAAATTTTGAAATATTAAATATTTTCTGTGTTCTCTCTCTTCCTTGATAACTCTGCCCAACAATATCCCTAACTAGAGTATTCCTTAGTGAAAACTCTTCCTATTCATCTTCCATATGGTGAATTTGAATGCTAACTCTTAAGTGAACATCACAATATGAAATCCGCTTAAACAATCATAGTTAAGCATTTTATTAAAGTATCAACGACATCATAAAAACTTATTCCATAAGATAACTCATCAAATCAACAAGCAAAAGGCAAACATTGCCCACATAATACATTTTAATTAGTATACTCATAAATGGATATGAATATCATTACACTCTTAAAGCACGTGTATCCTACTACAAATTATTCTAGAAAAATAGACTAAGCAAATGCTAAATGTTAACAAAGATACATATATAAACCCAAATGCATGCACTAAACATTGTTCTCAACTTGTTTCTAAATGTTTTATGTTTACTTTGTGTTCTATGTTTTATAAACACAAATATTCTCATACTATCAAGGTATCAAAACTCCCAAGATAAAATACATAGGAGTATTTATCTACCATTAAATCCTCCTAAAAATATCTTGGCTTCTATGATCCTCCCCTCTTCTAGCTCCTCTTCATGAAACTTTCGTTCTTGTTCATCTTCATTTTCAACATTAACATGTATAGTCATTCCTTTCATTTGGGTTGTCTCTAGAGTTTCTAACCATGTCAAAGATTTTCAGTTTGGAAACTCAGAATTACCACAGTCATTTTGTAAGAATGTCTAGAAATCAAAGATTTTATCAATATGGCCGTGATGTCATTCTGAGTATCACAAGGTATATTAGTCTACCTCTAACTCACACATTTCCTTTTTGTGTTATATCCATCTTTCTTTCCTACAATTGTCTTTACAAATCCAACTAACATTTGCTCAAACACTAGATTAGAGTTGTCTCCTAGTATTGTTATTTTTGGATATCTTTACTATGTATGTGGATTGAGGATAGTGTCTAATGTTTCGGTTGGACACACCACCATCCTCAAGGACTAAACAAGTAGAATCACCAGAAAAGAGTGGAAATAATATTATAAATGTGCATAGGAAAAGAGAGATGAATGTTAGGTTTTTCATGTCAAAAGGAATGTTACAATTCAACAAACAATGGTTAAACTAGTCAATAAAAATGATTGTTGGGGAAAAATGTATTTCTAATAACAAAAAAAAATGATTTAGAAAATATTAAATATTTTAATAATGTATTTTGAATTAAAATTTCGAAATATTCAATATTTTAAGTGTTCTCTCTCTTCCTTGATAACTCTACCCAACAATTTCCCTTACTAGAGTAGTCCTTAGTGAAAATTCTTCCTATTCATATTCCATATGGTGAATTTGCATGCTAACCCTTAAGTGAACAACACAATATGAAATCCGCTTAAACAATCATAGTTAAGCATTTTATTAAACTATCAATGACATCATAAAAACTTATTCCATAACATAACTCATCAAGTCAACAAGAAAAAGGCAAACATTGCCCACATAATACATTTTAATTAGTATACTGAGAAATGGATATGAATATCATTACACTCTTAAAGCACATGTATCCTACTACAAATTATTCTAGAAAAATAGCCTAAAAAAATGTTAAATGTTAACAATGATACCTTTATAAACCCAAATGCATGCACTAAACATTGTTCTCAACATGTTTCTAAATGTTTTATGTTTACTTTGTATCTATAATTTATAAACACAAATATTCCCATACTACCAAGGTATCAAAACTCCCAAGATAAAATACATAGGAGTATTTATCTACCATTAAATCCTCCTAAAATTATCTTGGCTTCTATGATCCTCCCCTCTTCTAGCTCCTCTTCATGAAACTTTTGTTCTTGTTCATCTTCATTTTCAACATTAACATGTATAGTCATTCCTTTCATTTGGGTTGTCTCTAGAGTTTCTAACCATGTCAAAGATTTTCAGTTTGGAAACTCAGAATTACCACAGTCATTTTGTAGGAATGTCTAGAAATCAAAGATTTTAGCAATATGGCCATGAAGTCATTCTGAGTATCACAAGGTATATTATTCTACCCCTAACTCACACATTTCCTTTTTGTGTTATATCCATCTTTCTTTCCTACAATTGTCTTTACAAATCCAACCAACATTTGCTCAAACACTAGATTAGAGTTGTCTCCTAGTATTGTTATTTTTGGATATCTTTACTATGTATGTGGATTGAGGATAGTATCTAACGTTTCAGTTGGACACACCACCATCCTCGAGGACTAAACAAGTAGAATCATCAGAAAAGAGTGGAAATAATATTATAAAGGTGCATAGGAAAAGAGAGATGTATGTTAGGTTTTTCATGTCAAAAGGAATGTTACAATTCAACAAACAATGGTTAAACTAGTCAATAAAAACGATTGTTGGGGAAAAATGTTATTTCTAATAACAAAAAATTGATTTAAGAAAATATTAAATATTTTAATAATGTATTTTGAATTAAAATTTTGAAATATTAAATATTTTAAGTGTTCTCTCTCTTCCTTGATAACTCTACCCAACAATATCCCTAACTAGAGTAGTCCTTAGTAAAAATTCTTCCTATTCATATTCCATATGGTGAATTTGCATGCTAACCCTTAAGTGAATAACACAATATGAAATCTGCTTAAACAGTCATAGTTAAGCATTTTATTAAACTATCAATGACATCATAAAAACTTATTCCATAACATAACTCATCAAGTCAACAAGAAAAAGGCAAACATTGCCCACATAATAAATTTTAATTAGTATACTCAGAAATGGATATGAATATCATTACACTCTTAAAGCACGTGTATCCTACTACAAATTATTCTAGAAAAATAGCCTAAACAAATGTTAAATGTTAACAATGATACCTTTATAAACCCAAATGCATGCACTAAATGTTGTTCTCAACATGTTTCTAAATGTTTTATGTTTACTTTGTGTTCTATGCTTTATAAACACAAATATTCCCATACTACCAAGGTATCAAAACTCCCAAGATAAAATACATAGGAGTATTTATCTACCATTAAATCCTCCTAAAATTATCTTGGCTTCTATGATCCCCCCCTCTTCTAGCTCCTCTTCATGAAACTCTTGTTCTTGTTCATCTTCATTGTCAACATTAACATGTATAGTCATTCATTTCATTTGGGTTGTCTCTAAAGTTTCTAACCATGTCAAAGATTTGCAGTTTGGAAACTCAGAATTACCACAGTCATTTTGTAGTAATGTCTAGAAATGAAAGATTTTAGCAATATGGCCATGATGTCATTCTGAGTATCACAAGGTATATTAGTCTACCTCTAACTCACACATTTCCTTTTTTTGTTATATCCATCTTTCTTTTCTACAATTGACTTTACAAATCTAGCCAACATTTGCTCAAACATTAGATTAGAGTTGTCTCCTAGTACTGCTTTTTTGCATATCTTTACTATGTATGTGGATTGAGGATAGTGTCTAACTTTTCGGTTGGACACACCACTATCCTCAAGGACTAAACAAGTAGAATCATAAGAAAAGAGTGGAAATAATATTATAAAGGTGCAGAGGAAAAGGGAGATGAGCATTAGGTTTTTCATGTCAAAAGGAGCATTAGAATTCAATAAACAATGGTTAAACTAGTCAATAAAAATGATTGGTGGGGTAAATTTTATTTCTAATAACAAACAAAAATTGATTTTGAAAATATTAAATATTTTAATAATGTATTTTGAATTAAAATTTTGAAATATTAAATATTTTAAGTGTTCTCTCTCTTCCTTGATAACTCTACCCAACAATATCCCTGACTAGAGTAATCCTTAGTGAAAATTATTCCTATTGATATTACATATGGTGAATTTGCATGCTAACCCTTAAGTGAACAACACAATATGAAATCCGCTTAAACAATCATAGTTAAGCATTTTATTAAACTATCAATGACATCATAAAAACTTATTCCATAACATAACTCATCAAGTCAACAAGAAAAAGGAAAACATTGCCCACATAATACATTTTAATTAGTATACTCAGAAATGGATATGAATATCATTACACTCTTAAAGCACGTGTATCCTACTACAAATTATTCTAGAAAAATAGCCTAAACAAATGTTAAATGTTAACAATGATACCTTTATAAACCCAAATGCATGCACTAAACATTGTTCTCAACATGTTTCTAAATGTTTTATGTTTACTTTGTGTTCTATACTTTATAAACACAAATATTCCCATACTACCAAGGTATCAAAACTCCCAAGATAAAATACATAGGAGTATTTATCTACCATTAAATCCTCCTAAAATTATCTTGGCTTCTATGATCCTCCCCTCTTCTAGCTCCTCTTCGTGAAACTCTTGTTCTTGTTCATCTTAATTGTCAACATTAACATGTATAGTCATTCCTTTCATTTGGGTTGTCTCTAAAGTTTCTAACCATGTCAAAGATTTGCAGTTTGGAAACTCAGAATTACCACAGTCATTTTGTAGGAATGTCTAGAAATCAAAGATACTAGCAATATGGCCATGATGTCATTCTGAGTATCACAAGGTATATTAGTCTACCTCTAACTCACACATTTCCTTTTTGTGTTATATCCATATTTCTTTCCTACAATTGTCTTTACAAATCTAGCCAACATTTGCTCAAACACTAGATTAGAGTTGTCTGCTCGTACTGCTATTTTTGCATATCTTTACTATGTATGTGGATTGAGGATAGTGTCTAACGTTTCGGTTGGACACACCACTATCCTCAAGGACTAAACAAGTAGAATCATAAGAAAAGAGTGGAAATAATATTATAAAGGTGCAGAGGAAAAGGGAGATGAGCATTAGGTTTTTCATGTCAAAAGGAGCATTAGAATTCAATAAACAATGGTTAAACTAGTCAATAAAAATGATTGTTGGGGAAAATTTTATTTCTAATAACAAACAAAAAATGATTTTGAAAATATATTAAATATTTTTAATAATGTATTTTGAATTAAAATTTTGAAATATTAAATATTTTAAGTGTTCTCTCTCTTCCTTGATAACTCTACCCAACAATATCCCTGACTAGAGTAATCCTTAGTGAAAATTCTTCCTATTGATATTACATATGGTGAATTTGCATGCTAACCCTTAAGTGAACAACACAATATGAAATCCGTTTAAACAATCATAGTTAAGCATTTTATTAAACTATCAATGACATCATAAAAACTTATTCCATGACATAACTCATCAAGTCAACAAGCAAAAGGCAAACATTGCCCACATAATACATTTTAATTAGTATACTCAGAAATGTATATGAATATCATTACACTCTTAAAGCATGTGTATCCTACTACAAATTATTCTAAAAAAATAGCCTAAACAAATTCTAAATGTTAACAAAGATACATATATAAACCCAAATGCATGCATTAAACATTGTTCTCAACTTGTTTCTAAATGTTTTACGTTTACTTTGTGTTCTATGCTTTATAAACACAAATATTCCCATAGTATCAAAGTATCAAAACTCCTGAACCTACCTTTTGAGTTCCCTGCATAACTATTGAATTCTCCCCATTAAATTCTCTCTATAACCATTGACTAATGAACCACTTCAAACTACATTTAAATGACTTTGAATAGTTCTCTATAGACTTTTGAGCCTCTTGAAATTCACTAAGCCTACCCTTTGAGTTCTCCCCATAACTATTGACTATTGAGCCACTTCAAACTACATTTTAATGACTTTGAATAGCTCTTTATGGACTTTTGATCCTCTTGAAATTAACTAAGTGATCATGTCTGTTAGATCTGCATCATCTCTTGCTCATCCATTGAAACCAATGTTAACCAATAACTATGTAAAATCCATCCAGCCATTCTTTTAAGTTTATCAGTCTTTAAATTTAAAACTATTTGAATTGATATAAAATTGGAAAAAGCCCTTTATAAAATTGGGTTCTTTTCATACACCATTGAGAAGAAAAAACTACAACACTTTGAATCACCAAAAGAATCTTCATTAGTCTTCAAGAATGAAATACATGTGACAAGTCCAAACTAGCGAAATTTGTCTAACAATTACTACCTCAGGAACAAGAAATTGAATCAAAACTTAGAACCTCTTTCTGAAAATAGAATTCAGAACTACTGGAAATATAATTTGGAACCTTTGATAATAGAATTTAGGAACCCTTGTAATGGGTTTTTCCTCCCTTTTTATAAGGAGAACCAAAATAAGGAACACTTACAAAATATCTTCCTATGCTACTGAACTACATAACTATCTCAGGATGCGATTAACCTATATGTCCTAATGATTGTATAATAGACTTGATTCTTTTCTTGAAAATGGAAAATTAACAAAACATGAAAAGAATGAGGTGTCATGATTGACACAACAAAATATCTCCAATGCTGATACCTCTAATTGCCTCTCTTCAGGCCACTCCTCTGCCATTGTATTCCTACACGGTTACCGTCCAATTCACTTGTCGCTTTCTCCCTTTAACTACTTAAATTCCCACTTTGGTGTTGGTCGTGATTTGATCTAGTGGCGTTGGGCGGTGCTCTACAACTTAGATATTGACCCATCCATCTTTTATTACCTTTGTTTTACACTATCAGAGCCCAATACATCTCGTAAATTTATTAAAATGTGTTACGATATAATATTACCTCGATTGCCTTTAGCTCCTTATTGCTTAGCCTCATTTCTTGTTTCTCCCCCATGGGATCGAGTATTGCGACCAGTGGCTTAGTGCTTGAGTGCTAAATCCTTCAGGCTTGTGTTAGGGGCCTATTTTCCTTTGTAATCGCTCTTTGCCCTTGGTTCTTCATGTTCCATAACCAAGGGCCACCAACACATGGGAGGCACATCCCATCGTAACTTTTTCAAAATATAATTAGAATGGAGTTACGACGTTTCCTCCCTCAAAAAATTTACCTCCAAAATAATTTCCATGTGGCATATTTATAACACTAGGTGTTGAAGGCTACTTTATTCCATTGTCCCCTAGTCCCTATGACCAAGCACTATCCAACATCATAGCTCCCCAAAATCGTAATTTTTCTAAAATGCAATTACAATGAGGTTCTAAAAGTTCCAACCTACGATACTCTCTATAGCACCTAGGTGCTAAATATTCTCTCCTCTCTCGGTTCTTTAGATATCTCAAGACCATGTGACAATCCCCATTGGAGCCCCTCTCATCGGAACTTTTCCACAAAATAATTTGACAGGAGTTACAAAAACTCCATCCTCTAAAAGAAGGATCTTTGAAATGTCATCACCATCTCCACATGGTGTCTCCTTTGCAATAACATGTGTCGCATGGATTTGCCCACTAGATCACCTAAAAACAGTAAACTGACTACCACATATCTTATACCACCACATCATGCTGATGTCATATACATTGTGAGATTCTCAGGACTAATCACCAGCTGCTATGTGTCCTCTAGAGGAGAGAGAAAGGTTCCTTAGGTCCTCTGATTCTGCAACAATTTTCTTTGTAATTCCCTTTCTCTGCAACTTTGGTGCTTTTCAAAGAATTTCATTTGTTAAGGTGTTACGAAACTCTGAGGTTTCGACCTACCGAGTTTTCGATATACCTTTTTAGGTGTGCTTTTAAATAGACTGTCGAGGTCCCTTATGTTTTGACCTGCTATATCCTAAAGTTCCGATATGCCTTTCCTGTCGGTCCTTCCGATATCCGGTCCTGAAGTGCTAAGCCTTCTCCAAAATCAACATCCTAATGGTCGACCTTTCCCTTTTGATTTTAGCCTCTCAATTTTGGTTCTCCCTATTGTTAGTCAACCAAGATTGCAATAGTCCTCCTTTGTATCGGGATGAAAAATAGGACCATTTGACCCAAATTAAACATGGTATTACAGGTGACAACAAGCTGGAATCCACTACCCCCAATAAGTCTTTCCCAACCACCACTTGACTATCCAACCACCACTAGATGGAAGCCACCACTCCCAAATTCTTAGGCCACTAGCTAAAGGACTCCACTACACCTTGAATATGAAATCCACCACTCACCACACTGAAGGCCCCAACCTTCAAGCTCATCTCATGGACCTCATTTCAAAATATTTCATATTAGGCCCTTATACTCAAAACATAAAAAAAAAATGTGAACCTATTTTCATCAATTTTCAAATTGGGTTCACAATACACAATAAGCACATCAACTGAATACTATCTCTCCAACAAAACCTATCAACAACAACCAATACAATCAAAAACATACATAGAACTCCTGCAAGGTCACAACAAATCTGATCCACACATCAAATCTCTTGTATACATACTCTCAATACATCAGAAACATATCAACACACCACAATCCAACTCTCAACAATATTCTACAGTAACATGCAATATATGGCTCTCACAGACACAACCATATTAGAAAATCAAACCCTTACTACAAAATACAAACAATACGTAACATTTTTATATGGATCTTCAAAACCATGCAACAATCCTCCTTCATGCACACTCTCAAAGCCATCTCTTTTAGTGGCATAATAAATATGAATGCACAAGCTCATCCATGTAACAATGGACTAGCCATACAACACATAGAAAAAAAATTACAACCATATATATGAGGTATTTTCCCTTGCAAACACAAATAAATTAGTCATATAATGAGGAGCTACACTAAGCTTTTCATCTCTGCCATCAAACCTTGATTTAAAACAATCTAACTCTAATTAACCACTACTACAAATTTTGCACTCTTTGTCACAATATTTAGACTGATCTCTTCCTCTACATCACAAGATGTGTCATTGTAGTTGGCCTCTTCTTGCATCATATTGTTCTCTGATCTCTGCCATTTACCCTTGTGTGTTCTCCTATTATCAGATCTTTACCTCTTGCCTTTACACAAACCTTTTCTCTCTAATATGTGCATTGTGTAACCTCACAATGATCCCTTTACTCATCTATTTAAACAATTAATCCATCTTCTTCACTACTCAATAGATCAATTCATTCACACTTTAATCACCACAAGTCAATTGGTCAGTTGTATATTAAATAAATCAATTTGAACCATCTAAACAATACCACAAGTGATTACCCTGGTAGCTATCATTGTAAATCACTTGAATGTATGAGGAATCTCGAAAACTCCACCTAAAAATAGTAACACGGGCCTATCCTTTGGGAGATAAGTTACTGACATAGGTCTTCCACACATAACCTACATTATGCTAGCTCCTAATGCCAGTTGTCCTTCTAGAACTTGTGTTACCCTATGTTAGGCTCTCTACAAGCTCAAAGGCTAATCTGCAATTGTCTCTCAAGCTTGTAACACCTCCTACAACATCTCCAAGCCCCATCAAACTTCATCCAACTCTTCTACATAATCAAGAACATCATCAAAAGAGGATTATCATGCCAAACATATCTCCAACAAGTCAACAACATGGAGGCCTATTTGGCGAACCATTCCAGCATGAACCAACATCTTTGTATCAAATTAGGATCTCGGAATCAAACGAATGATAACTCATCACAAATCATGAAGGCTACCAACATCAGGTTGACATCAATGATAAGATAGATAGTACTAAGACCTTGTTGACATCAATGCCAACATTTATGGGATGAGTTCAAGAGACCATGGAAGTTAGTTTAAGGGCCCATCAATCTCCACCATACTAAATTCTTTTCAAATGTGTGGTTTCAAACCATTTGCATACTTACCATGTTCTCCTCATTTTTTTTCTATGTGACTAGATTAAATCACCACTCTATAAAATTATGGAGTGTACTTATCTACATATTATGTTTTTTGAAAATGTTCCTCATTTTCTATGCATAAACAAAAAGTAATATGAATAAATATAATTACTCACAATTTAGAAATCATTCTCTCCCATGTCTTGATCATATCTTTTTCCATTCTTTGTCTATCTAATTTTACATCTTCCTACCGTATTAGTGCATTTCTTCTTAATATTACACATCTAAACTTCTCTCACTTGGAATCTTCAACTTGATTGTTTGTAAAGCACTGATAGTACATATCCTCAATCTAGTCCATCAACTCCCAAAATAAAATACATAGGAGTATTTATCTACCATTAAATCCTCCTAAAATTATCTTGGCTTCTATGATCCTCCCCTCTTCTAGCTCCTCTTCATGAAACTCTTGTTCTTGTTCATCTTCATTGTCAACATCAACATGTGTATTCATTCCTTTCATTTTGGTTCTCTCTAGAGTTTCTAACCATGTCAAAGATTTGCAGTTTGGAAGCCTAGAATTACCACAGTCAGTTTTTAGGAATGTCTAGAAACCAAAGATTTTAGCAATATGGCCATGATGTCATTCTGAGTATCACAAGTTATATTAGCCTACCTCTAACTCACACATTTCCTTTTTGTGTTATATCTGTCTTTCTTTCCTACAATTGTCTTTACAAATCTAGCCAACATTTGCTCAAACACTAGATTAGAGTTGGTGGATTGAGGATAGTGTCTAGCGTTTCGGTTGGACACATCACCATCCTCAAGGACTAAACAAGTAGAACCATCAGAAAAGAGTGGAAATGATATTACAAAGGTGCATAGGAAAAGAGAGATGAACATTAGGTTTTTCATGTCAAAAGGAACGTTAGAATTCAACAAACAATGGTTAAACTAGTCAATAAAAATGATTGTTGGGGAAAAACGTATTTCTAATAACAAACAAAAAATGATTTTGAAAATATTAAAGATTTTAATAATGTATTTTGAATTAAAATTTTGAAATATTAAATATTTTAAGTTTTCTCTGTCTTCCTTCATAACTCTACACAACAATATCTCTAACTAGAGTAGTCCTTAGTGAAAATTCTTCCTATTGATATTCCATATGGTGAATTTGCATGCTAACCCTTAAGTGAACAACACAATATGAAATCCTCTTAAACAATCATAGTTAAGCATTTTATTAAACTATCAACGACATCATAAAAACTTATTACATAACATAACTCATCAAGTCAACAAGCAAAAGGCAAACATTGACCACATAATACATTTTAATTAGTATACTCAGAAATGGATATGAATCATTATACTCTTAAAGCACGTGTATCCTACTATAAATTATTCTTGAAAAATAGCCTAAACAAATGCTAAATGTTAACAAAGATACATATATAAACCCAAATGCATGCACTAAACTTTGTTCTCAACTTGTTTCTAAATGTTTTATGTTTACTTTGTGTTCTATGCTTTATAAACACAAATATTCCCATACTATCAAGGTATCAAAAATCCCAAGATAAAATACATAGGAGTATTTATCTACCATTAAATCCTCCAGAAATTATCTTGGCTTCTATTATCCTCCCTTCTTCTAGCTCCTCCTCATGAAGCTCTTGTTCTTGTTCATCTTCATTGTCAACATTAACATGTATAGTAATTTCTTTCATTTGGGTTGTCTCCAGAGTTTCTAACCATGTCGAAGATTTGCAGTTTGGAAACTCAGAATTACCACAATCATTTTGTAGGAATATTTAGAAATCAAAGATTTTAGCAATATGGCCATGATGTCAATTTGAGTATCACAAGGTATATTAGTCTACCTCTAACTCACACATTTCCTTTTTGTGTTATCTCCATCTTTCTTTCCTACATTTGTCTTTACAAATCCATCCAACATTTACTCAAACACTAGATTAGAGTTCTCTCCTAATACTGCTATTTTTGGATATCTTTACTATATATGTGGATTGAGGATAGTGTCTAACGTTTCGGTTGGACACACCACTATCCTCAAGGACTAAACAAGTAGAATCATCAGAAAAGAGTGAAAATAATATTATAAAGGTGGATAGGAAAAGAGAGATGAACATTAGGTTTTTCATGTCAAAAGGAACGTTAGAATTCAACAAACAATGGTTAAACTAGTCAATAAAAATGATTGTTGGGGAAAAATGTATTTCTATTAACAAACAAAAAATAATTTTGAAAATAATAAATATTTTAATAATGTATTTTGAATTAAGATTTTGAAATATTAAATATTTGAAGTGTTCTCTCTCTTCCTTGATAACTCTACCCAACAATATCCCTAACTAGAGTAGTCCTTAGTGAAAATTCTTCCTATTCATCTTCCATATGGTGAATTTGAATGCTAACCCTTAAGTGAACATCACAATATGAAATCCGCTTAAACAATCATAGTTAAGCATTTTATTAAAGTATCAACGACATCATAAAAACTTATTCCATAACATAACTCATCAAGTCAACAAGCAAAAGGCAAGCATTGCCCACATAATACATTTTAATTAGTATACTCATAAATGGATATGAATATCATTACACTCTTAAAGCACGTGTATCCTATTACAAATTATTCTAGAAAGTAGCCTAAACAAATGCTAAATGTTAACAAAGGTACATATATAAACCCAAATGCATGCACTAAACATTGTTCTCAACTTGTTTCTAAATGTTTTATGTTTACTCTGTGTTCTATGCTTTATAAACACAAATATTCCCATACTATCAAGGTATCAAAACTCCCAAGATAAAATACATAGGAGTATTTATCTACCATTAAGTCCTCCAAAAATTATCTTGGCTTCTGTGATCCTCCCGTCTTCTAGCTCCTCCATTGTCAACTCTTGTTCTTGTTCATCTTCATTGTCAACATTAACATGTATACTCATTCCTTTCATTTGGGTTGTCTCTAGAGTTTCTAACCATGTCAAAGATTTGCAGTTTGGAAACTCAGAAGTACCACAGTCATTTTGTAGGAATGTCTAGAAATCAAAGATTTTAGCAATATGGCCATGATGTCATTCGAAGTTTCACAAGGTATATTAGTCTACCTCTAACTGACACATTTCCTTTTTGCATTATATCCGTCTTTCTTTCCCACATTTGTCTTTACAAATCCAACCAACATTTTCTCAAACACTAGATTAGAGTTGTATCCTATTACTGTTATTTTTGTATATCTTTACTAGGTATGTGGATTGAGGATAGTGTCTAACGTTTTGGTTGGACACACCACCATCCTCAAGGACTAAACAAGTAGAATCATCAAAAGAGAGTGGAAATAATAATATAAAGGTGCATAGGAAAATAGAGATGAACATTAGGTTTTTCATGTCAAAAGGAATGTTACAGTTCAACAAACAATGGTTAAACTAGTCAATAAAAATGATTGTTGGGGAAAAATGTATTTCTAATAACAAAAAAAATGATTATGAAAATATTGAATAATTTAATAATGTATTTTGAATTAAAATTTTGAAATATTAAATATTTTAAGTCTTCTCTATTTTAAGTCTTCTCTCTCTTCCTTGATAACTCTACCGAACAATATCCTTAACTAGAGTAGTCCTTAGTGAAAATTATTCCTATTCATCTTCCATATGGTGAATTTGGATGCTAACGCCACAATATGAAATCCGCTTAAACAATCATAGTTAAGCATTTTATTAAACTATCAATGACATCATAAAAATGTATTCCATAATATAACTCATCAAGTCAACAAGCAAAAGGAAAATGTTGCCCACATAATACATTTTAATTAGTATACTCAGAAATGGATATGAATATCATTACACTCTTAAAGCATGTGTATCCTACTACAAATTATTCTAGAAAAATAGCCTAAACAAATGCTAAATGTTAACAAAGATACATATATAAACCCAAATGCATGCACTAAACATTGTTCTCAACTTGTTTCTAAATGTCTTATGTTTACTTTGTGTTCTATGGTTTATAAACACAAATATTCCCATACTATCAAGGTATCAAAACTCCCAAGATAAAATACATAGGAGTATATATCTACATTAAATCCTCCTAAAATTATCTTGGCTTCTATGATCCTCTCTTCTTCTAGCTCCTCTTCATGGAACTCTTGTTCTTGTTAATCTTCATTGTCAACATTAACATGTATAGTCATTCCTTTCATTTGGGTTGTCTCTAGAGTTTCTAACCAAGTCAAAGATTTGCAGTTTGGAAACTCAGAATTACCACAGTCAGTTTTTACGAATGTCTAGAAATCAAAGATTTTAGCAATATGGCAATGATGTCATTCTGAGTATCACAAGCTATATTAGCCTACCTCTAACTCACACATTTCCTTTCTGTGTTATATCTGTCTTTCTTTCCTACAATTGTCTTTACAAATCCAACCAACATTTGCTCAAACACTAGATTAGAGTTGTCTCCTAGTACTGCTATTTTTGGATATCTTTACTATATATGTGGATTGAGGATAGTGTCTAATTTTTTGGTTGGACACACCACCATCGTCAAGGACTAAACAAGTAGAGTCATCAGAAAAGAGTGGAAATAATATCAGAAAGGTGCATAGGAAAAGAGAGATGAACATTAGGTTTTTCATGTCAAAGGAACGTTAGAATTCAACAAACAATGGTTAAACTAGTCAATAAAATTGATTGTTGGGGAAAAATGTATTTCTAATAGCAAACCAAAAAAGATTTTGAAAATATTAAATATTTAAATAATGTATTTTGAATTAAAATTTTGAAATATTCAATATTTTAAGTGTTCTCTCTCTTCCTTGATAACTCTACCCAACAATATCCCTAACTAGAGTAGTCCTTAGTGAAAATTCTTCCTATTCATATTCCATATGGTGAATTTGAATGCTAACCCTTAAGTGAACAACGCAATATGAGATCCACTTAAACAATCATAGTTAAGCATTTTATTAAACTATCAACGACATCATAAAAACTTATTCCATAACATAACTCATCAAGTCAACATCCAAAAGGCAAACATTGCCCACATAATACATTCTAATTAGTATACTCAGAAATGGATATGAATATCATTACACTCTTAAAGCACATGTATCCTACTACAAATTATTCTAGAAAAACAGCCTAAACAAAGGCTAAATGTTAACAAATATACATATATAAACCCAAATGCATGCACTAAACATTGTTCTCAACTTGTTTCTAAATGTTTTATGTCTACTTTGTGTTCTATGCTTTATAAACACAAATATTCCCATATTATCAAGGTATCAAAACTCCCAAGATAAAATACATAAGAGTATTTATCTACCATTAAATCCTCCTAAATTTATCTCGGTTTCTATGATCCTCCCCTCTTCTAGATCCTCTTCATGAAACTCTCGTTCTTGTTCATCTTCATTGTCAACATTAACATGTATAGTCATTACTTTCATTTGTATTGTCTCTAGAGTTTCTAACCATGTCAAAGATTTGCAGTTTGGAAACTCAGAATTACCACAGTCATTTTGTAGGAATGTCTAGAAATCAAAGATTTTAGCAATATGGCCATGATGTCATTTTGAGTATCACAAGGTATATTAGTCTACCTCTAACTCACATATTTCCTTTTTGTGTTATATCCATCTTTCTTTCCTACAATTATCTTTACGAATCCAACCAACATTTGCTCAAACACTAGATTAGAGTTGTCTCCTAGTACTCCTATTTTTGGATATCTTTACTATGTATGTGGATTGAGGACAGTGTCTAACGTTTCGGTTGGACACACCACCTTCCTCAAGGACTAAACAAGTAGAATCATCAAAAAAGAGTGGAAATAATATTATAAAGCTACATAGGAAAAGAGAGATGAACATTAGTTTTTTCATGTCAAAAGGAACGTTAGAATTCAACAAACAATGGTTAAACTAGTCAATAAAAATGATTGTTGGGGAAAATGTACTTTTAATAACAAACAAAAATTGATTTTGAAAATATTAAATATTTTAATAACCTATTTTGAATGAAAATTTTGAAATATTAAATATTTGAAGTGTTCTCTCTCTTCCTTGATAACTCTACACAACAATATCCCTAACAAGAGTAGTCCTTAGTGAAAATTCTTCCTATTCATCTTCCATATGGTGAATTTGCATGTTAACCCTTAAGTGAACAACACAATATGAAATCCGCTTAAACAATCATAGTCAAGCATTTTATTAAACTGTCAACGACATCATAAAAACTTATTCCATAACATAACTCATCAAGTCAACTAGCAAAAGGCAAACATTGCCCACATAATACATTTTAATTAGTATACTCAGAAATGGATATGAATATCATTACACTCTTAAAGCATGTGTATCCTACTACAAATTATTCTAGAAAAATAGCCTAAACAAATGCTAAATGTTAACAAAGATACATATATAAACCCAAATGCATGCACTAAACATTGTTCTCAACTTGTTTCTAAATGTTTTATGTTTACTTTGTGTTCTGTGTTTTATAAACACAAATATTCTCATACTATCAAGGTCTCAAAACTCCCAAGATAAAATACATAGGAGTATTTATTTACCATTAAATCCTCCTAAAATTATATTGGCTTCTATGATCCTCCCCTCTTCTAGCTCCTCTTCATGAAACTTTTGTTCTTGTTCATCTTCATTTTCAACATTAACATGTATAGTCATTCCTTTCATTTGGGTTGTCTCTAGAGTTTCTAACGATGTCAAAGATTTTCAGTTTGGAAACTCCCGAGCCTACAAATATTCCCATAATATCAAGGTATCAAAACTCGGGAGCCTACCTTTTGAGTTCTCCACATAACTATTGAATTCTCCCTATAACCATTGACTAATAAACCACTTCAAACTACATTTAAATGACTTTGAATAGTTCTCTATAGACTTTTGAGCCTCTTGAAATTCACTAAGCCTACCCTTTGAGTTCTCCCCATAACTATTTACTATAAAGCCACTTCAAACTACATTTTAATGACTTTGAATAGCTCTTTATGGACTTTTGATCCTCTTGAAATTCACTAAGTGATCATGTCTGTTAGATCTTCATCATCTCTTGCTCATCCATCGAAATCAATGTTTATTATAGAATTAGTTTATTCCATGATAAGTATTCCTACATCACCAAAATATTTGTAAAGTATTCCTAGAAATTATATTTATGTGCAAGTAAGACCAGTAATGTAAGGACTTGTCCACTACGCTAAGCCCGCCCCAGTCACTTAACACGTGTCCAATAAGGAAAATTCAAGTGGACATGGACTTATCAGAGAAGTCAAACATGGACAGATATACGAGGATCCGATATATGATCCAACCAGGCAAACTTGTTTAAATGCATTTATACATTATCACCTGTGTCTCTCCCCTGTCAGATTCTCGCTGCTACACTACATCGAGAAATGTGAGGTGCCTCAAGATTGGCTTGCCTATGGCAGTGTGTTCAACTCAATCGAACGGTTGTGGTACTCTCGAGTCTATACTGCCTTCTTTGGAGAGCACTGGATCCGTTGGATTATACAAGCATCTTCCAATATAAAGTTCCGGATTGTTTTTTAGCAATTGAATATTTTCCATAATCTGATACTTCACTGTTCGATTCCAGATTTAATAGCGCATAACTATATTGAACCAGTTCAGACCAGAACTCTTTCCGCAATTCGAGAGACCTGACAGTGTAAAGAGACTAACAACCTCTCTGTACATGATGTATGTTCCTAGATTTGGTGAACACATACATTATGTTCCTTGATTTGGTGGTCACGCCTAATTTTCTGGATTCTGTGTTTCCATACAGAACTTTATTGGTTGGGTGGTAGACAATATAAACGGTTCTTGTAGATATGACAAGGGTCCTCAGAGAAGCTAATTGTTTGACCTTTATTTGGATGGTCAGATTTTAGGGTTTTTTCGGAATTTGCAATTTAGATAAGAATGTCTTAATGTTGATGCAGTGTTAGTGTTGTTATTTTCCAATATTTATGTTTATGTATTGAGATAGATCCATGGTAGTAAAATTATCAGTAAATAAAAACAAAATGATATGAAGTGAAGATGAACTATTGGTATAACAATTTTCAAATGTCAAATATATTTTGAAAGGAATAAATATTGGATGATTATAGTTTGTATCATCCTAATATTGATATTGTTTTTTGGTCTCACCAAATTTGAAGTCTTAGTCTTAGGTTTAAATCTTGTGTGAATTTTCTCAAGGCTCAGATAAGATCAAACCTCTCCTTGTTTTTGTTGCAATATATGTTTTCAATATTAATTGTAAAGTCAAATATTGTATACTTAACAATGAAGTGTTATGATTAATATTTTCCAAAATTTATGTTTTTGTTGTATTAGATATATAGTCCACAATTATTACTGATTGTAACCTCACATAGTTGTATCATAGTAATGTTGATATTGTCTTTTGGTCTCACCAAATTTGAAGTTTTAGGTTTAAATCTTGTGTGAATTTTCTCGAGACTCATATAAGATCAAACTTCTCCGTGTTTTTGTTGCAATATAGTCCAATATTGTATACTTAACAATGTAGTGAAGTCTTAGGTTTAAATCTTGTGAGAATTTTCTCTAGACTCACATAAGATCAAACCTCTCTGTGTTTTTGTTGCAATATAGTCCAATATTGTATACTTAACAATGCAGTGAAGTCTTAAGTTTAAATCTTGTGCGAATTTTCTAGAGACTCACATAAGATCAAACCTCTCAGTGTTTTTATTGCAATATAGTCGAATATTGTATACTTAACAATGCAGTGTTATGATTAATATTTTCCAAAATTTATGTTTTTGTTGTATTAGATATATAGTCCACCATTATTACTGATTGTAACCTCACATAGGCAGTTGTAGCAACTATTTATTATTATTTTTTATCTTCCTCCATTATTATAAATCCTCGGCATACTCTTATAATATAAAATATCTAACCATGACAAATATAGATCCATTTTCTATTCTATTTTATGATATCTGAATTCATTTTATATACGAGTTAGACCCGGATTTCTACATCCATATCGTTATAAAACACCGAGTTTCAAACAGTGGGTATGGTGGTGAAAATGGATGTGTGCCCCATTAACACTGATATAAATTTGCAGACATCCTATTGTCACTTTTAAAGGAGAGAGACATCATGTTATATTGTTCTTGCTGTCACTGTTTCTCCTGAGAAAGGACGATTTCGAACATTTGTTGCAATAATATTATGTTTATGCGTAGTACTGTATCTGTAACTTCAAGTTTCTTCAATTTCTTATTCGTCTCCTTATTAAAGAAAGAAAGAGGCCATAAAGATAACATCAGATCATAAAAATGGAAATATTCCTCCATCCCACTAAATGAAAAGCAAAGGATTACGTCTATTTTTGTTGGTATCAAACCTTTACAGCTCTACATCAATGGTGGTGCTCTGGAACTGTTAAAGGGCCTCATGATTCAAGTGAATAAATCCTAGTGCCCACTCAACCCAGTACATTCCCAAGGACCTAGACGTAAAAAAACAGCTTAATTGCAAGACCTGTCTACTTTTTTAAGGAATCTTCATGTACGGTGCAAAACAAGCAACTATCTGCGCGGTACCCAAAGGAGGAGGAATCGACATTATCAGGCCACTTCTGTGAGTGTTGATATTTCTCAGGCATCTTTTCGGACAATAGTGATTCGACATCTTGATTTTGGATGAGAGGACCTTGATTGGAGTTGGGAGAGTATATTAATTAAAAAAGAGACAATATCTAGAAATAAAAACTAAAGTAATGTAATTATATGTTATAGATGCTGCGTGAGGGAGGGTGGAAGTATTTTTTAATTTCTTTGGACACAGGAAAAATATTTTGAAATGTTGGGCAACAACATTCCTGCGGCCATAGTGCTTGATTGCACGGTTAATGATTGGACCATCTCCAAGTTGCAACCATCCAAACCAAAAGCACAAACATTAAAAATTCCAACTGCGTGTGTAAGGAACGCGACTTTATAATATTCCATGTCGCGGACTAAGCTGAGCGGAGGCATTAGGTCATTTTGTTTCCATGAATCTTCTACTAGGCTGTCATTATAACGTGTGGACAATTGAAAAAAAAAAATCAATGGGAAAGGCAAGTCTGAAGAAGCTGTATTATGATAATGGGCGCTTGGGAAGCAGCTGGATTATAATGTTGTTAATTGAAAAATAAATAAATAAGGAAGGTAACCCAATAAAGATTACATTATAATTATTTACATAGGACAATAATACTAAGATAATGATTACCATATATATATAGATATAAATATGATAGAGAACATACAAGGAAGATATTCAGATAAAACTACAATATATTTTTTAGTGGATAAAAAATAGGTGAGAAAATGATAGAATACTGATCAATAATGGTAGAAAAATATTAAAATTAAATTTAATTAATATATACATTTTTATTTAATGATATGATGGTTTTAAAGTCCCCACCCACACCAAACATGGTTTTATTGGGACCTAAAGAAACAAATTATTTATTTGACTTTAAGATTTTAATTCTATGGCCCTCAAAAGCTTGGAGGAAGCCTCCAAACTCACTATAATATATATAATATTAATTATTTTATGTGTAATTGGCTAATAATATGTATTATTAATATTTGATAGTATTCAATAAAAATATCTAAAGATTATATATATATTAATTTATAAAATATATTGAGTAATAAATATTAATTATTTTATCTTATTTAGCACTAAATATGATTGAAGTAATGTATATCTTAAACTCAAAATAAATAATTTTGTTTTTTAGGTCTGATAGACTAATGTTCTGGTCTGAAGGACTTTTAAACATCATCAACACACAATATTTATTTATTTTGATAATTAAAGTATATAATTGAAAAAGTGTAAATTAGGTGAAAAATAAAAATCAATTCTAAATTTGGTAATTGTAAATTTTTTTAATTACAAAAATATATTAAATAAAAACAAAAATCTTCATTTTTATAAATATATATGAAAATTGAAAAGGAAAAAAAACAATAACTTATATTTTAATAAATCAAATAACAAAATTATTTTTTTTAGCGATGTGTTTTTCCTCCATCTTAATAATCAATCTAGTTGCATAAAGTTTACCATGGAATTTGAAAGTAAAGGTAGTCTTCCCTTCCTTGAATGATAATGACTCTTTTTCTCATCAAGTATTTCGTAAGAAAACTCATAATGAACAATATCTTCATGCTAATTCTCATCATTTCCGAGCTTAAAAGCTTGGTGTTCTCAACACCTTAGCAACTAGAGCTTTAAGAGTTTCTGATGACAACCATCTCAATGAAGAGAAAGCACATCTCCTAAGTGAGCTTTAAGAGTTTCTGATGACAACCATCTCAGTGAAGAGAAAGCACATCTCCTAAGTGTTTTCTGTAATAATGGGTATTGTAGACATCAATGTACTAAGGCTTTCCTCAAAGTTCAAAAGGGTCATAGGGCTAAGAAAGATACCAAAGATCAATTTTCGTGTTCATCTTCCTTTTATCCAAGGGACCATTGACAATATTGTGAAGATCCTAAAGAATCATAAGGTGGCTTCAACCTTTAGGCCTTTAAATACCATCTAGAGAGATCTGTAAAATACTTAGTGGACCCCAAGAATATGAAGGGTGTTTACGCTATCCCATGCTCTTGTGGGACTCCCTACATTGGTGAGACTGATCACTTGATTAATCAAAGGATTCATGAGCATGTCACTAACACCAAGCATGCCATGACCCACTCCTCCCCTTTGGCATAACATGCACATAAATCTAAGCATCACATCTGCATTGGGGAGGCCCAAGTCATTGTTAGTGTCAGTCATTTCTATGATCGTAAATTGAGGGAGCCTTTGGAAATAAAAAATGTTCCAATAATTTGAATACAGATGATGGTTGGAGTATTAGTAGAAGTTGGGTCCTTGTCATGTTTCCTAGCTTTTTAGGTTTCTTTTTGGGTTTATTTTGTTTGTTTATTTATGTGTGTAGGTAGTGGCGTCCTTTTTATATTATTTTTTTGATGGTTTATTCTTCATTACAATTTATATTCTTGATCCTTTGTGTTTTCTTCAGTGTTTTATCATCCTATTTGTTATTAACTCCTTTAAATATTTTTTGTTATTTGTTTAATGGACCTCAACCTTGTATTTTATTGTTGAATATATATATATTATAATATTGGTTATTTTTTTTTTTTCTTTGAGGCAGTTATATTTTTCACACAACCACACTACGCCAACACTCCACACAACCACCCCAACCACCCACCGCGACTCCTATTTTAATTTATTTTCCATTATTTTTTATTTATTATATGATGTTGTCTGTCTACAGGCCTTTGCCTCACTCATTTTATAATTTTTTACTCTTAGTTTTTTGTTAGAAGTTTGACTTTTTTTCTTGTTATTACATTTTCAGATTATTTATTATTAGATAAAATTTTCTAATAATATTTATTTTAAATAAATTTGTATTGACTTTGATTTTTATTCGTTATATTTTTTATATTTACAGAATATAATATATATAATTTTGTTATATCAATAATTTAAATATTATTTTTCAAAAATAGTGGTTACTTGGAATTATGGTCTTTACATTGCTCTCTATTTAAGCCGTTTCCATGGTCTCCTCTCTACATGACTCTTTAAATTGTTTCCATGGTCTACCTCTTCATCTCATAGTCTCTACATTGCTCTCTATTTAAGTTGTTTCCATGGTCTCCGTACTAGTTGATTCCAAATAAGTATACCAAAAAATATTCTATTATATGATTTCTACCTAAAATTTTTGGTAATTAATTATATTTTTTAGAAGTACATACTTTTATTTTAAAATAAATCTATAAAAATTGTTTAAAT
>APFE030212606.1:0-16054 GCA_000404065.3 Pinus taeda | reverse complement strand
GTTCTGCAGACTCCTCTAAATGAGTAGAATAGCCTCAAGAGAAATAGGGAAGGGGCCACTACTTTAGAAAGAGCAACATCACAAGCCTATGAAAAGATAAGTCAGGCTAAGAGACAAAGAGTGAATCCTGTCTCTGAATAGGAATATACAGAGGAGAGAGCTTAGGTTATAAGCACAGAAAGAGAACAGAGCAGGCATGCCACTCCATCTGGAGGCATCCTAGAGCCTTCCACATCACACACTCAGATGTTGGAAAGGTAGCAAAGTGTTGAAGTATCCTCTTTCAGAATTCCAACAAATAAAGACCAAGATATTAAAGAGAGATACAAAGAAATAAAGGTGACCCCTACCAATTAAACAAGGCTTATGTCATCCTTTGATGTCAAAGAGGGGAAAATGCAAATGACCTTCATCAAGCCAACCACTGAGCAGCCAAGGACAAAAACATATTTTAAAAGGATGGTTTTTGAAGTATTGGCAAGGGAAATTCATCCCATTGACGAGATTGAGCTACACAAGCAAAAAAGGGAGATGATATACTCCACCTTGACAGGGAAAGCCATAGCTTCCCACCAACTGCAAAACTCTCTTAACAATATATCAACACAGTTCCAGTTGGAGAAGGCCTGCTCACAGGCCAAAGATACTAGAATCAAGTCCTTAGAGGACTTAGTCATAGAGTTGGGACACGATAACAAAAATGTAAAGGCCACAGAATAGATAATAAAAAAGAACAATGATGATACTGTTTCACTCAAGAAGTAGCTAAAGGTACCTCAACTGCATCATCCTCGGACACAGGAAGTCCTGGAGGCACAACAAGGACATGAAGAGCTCATGGACTTGGTCCTGAAGCTAAACGATGAACTCAAGGAGACAGAGAAGGAGTTGGACACTTTTATTCAATCAAAGAAAAGTGACCTGGCCACAACTTCCAGAACTGTCATCCCCACTGTATCAATAGCAGTTCCTTCCACATTGGCAACATCATCGGCACATACAGCTCCACCTGCTAGAACACTGCCAATTACAACTGAGTCCACTATAGCAACAGGTACATCAACTGAGAAAACAACAGAACCGGTAAACTTCATGGAGGATATTTCTATCCAGGCTACATAGCTCAAAAGATTAAAGGAGAAAGTGGCAAGTTTGGAAACTGATTGCCAACTTGCCCAAATTCAGCAAAGAGAAGAAACACAGAATGCCCAAAGAATGGGAGAGAAAATCAAAGACCTGGAGAAAGATTTGACAGTGCAGAAGCCACTAGGAAAAACTAAAGAGATGCTCTAGGCCAATATCATTGACTCTGTCAATGATATTTGGCCATCAATCCAAGTTATATTTGAGCAAACAGAATTGGTGAAAATAGCCATTGAAGCCATTCAAGAAGTGAAGAATTGGGAGATAAATCAGAGGATTCTAATCGACTCATCCACTTCCTAAACAGCAAAAATAGATATGAGCTCCAAGAGCTTAACATAGAAGACAAGACTGAAGCCATTCTGGGGATTAGAAAGGTTCTTTCTAAAAGAAAATTCATGCACAACTTAGAAGAGAAGTGCCACAACATGCAAGTAGCCATTGACAGGTTCATGGCTAAGTTTAAGATTTTAAGGGACAAAGGTCTTCCCAGTCCCATGGTCATCAATGACAAACTCATGACCCAATTGGACTATAGTGATAGGTTAAGAAGATTGGAAAAGGAACGGGCAAGTACATCAGCTATTAAAGCTTTGCCAATAGGCAAAGTATTATATGATAAATTGGAGAAACAGTTTTTCCTAGAACATGAGGTGAAACATTTGTTTCTCACCAAGCCCAATTTTGTAAAATATACAGAGGCAGACGAAATTTATAGAAGAATGTTGAAAGTAAAGTTACCTGAGGAAGAATGGTGTGATAAAATGACAGATTTACTATGAAAAATTTTTACATCAGAAACTTACCACAGTAAATCTGAAGGCAGCCAGGTGAAACAAGTGAAGGACAGATCATCAAGTTCAAAGAGTAACAGAGTCAAAGAGTATCAATGAAAGATCAAATTAGAGAAGATTCCTGCGTAGAAATACCACAACTATCAGCCATCTTAAAGGGCTCAAAACTCAACAGAAACAACCACCAACACCACAATAAAAGGGAAAGCAAGAAGCAGTTCTACATCTGTCTCTATCTTCATGCATGAAGATATTTTTTTCCCTAGATTAAATCTCAAATTGTTATGAGATATTTTGTAATTATTTTTTGTATAAATACTTCACATTTCGAAGTATGTAGTGTGGATTCCAAGACATTTCTATAGAATTTTTCTCTCAAATCAAAGTTCTATTGTACTGGATTGGCTTACTAGATCAAGGAATAGATATCATATATTTTACAGGATTCTTGTGTAAAGCGAAATACAAATAAGTATTCTCTCATGTTTACTATTGTTTTTTCCTATGTTTCTTCATAATCTTGTTTGTTTCTCTAAAATCTAAATGTATAACAAGGAATGATATTTTAGAAATTCCTTGAATGCACTTTGTCTTGACTGTTTTATATTCTGAATGTTTTCTCCTAAAATATCTTAGCTAGGGAATTCTTAACTTCTCCTTAGCTTTCGTAGTTTCTCCTTTGGTCTATAGAAAAGGATTCTTAACTGCCCTTTGTTCATGATCACCCCCTATTCTTCATTTTGATCCCAGTCCAAGGATTCTTAAGTGCCCTTTCACCCTAGTTAGAATCACTTCACTCATTAGACCTGAAGATTTGCCTTTTGCTTTGCTATGCTGCCCTTTGAGCATTCCCTTTAATGATCTGGTCCAGTTATGCTATCCATTTTTGACTCCATAGCCCAATGGCTTGAAGACCTAGCTCTATCCAAATGCTCCAAGAATTCCACCACCCTACCTTCAATCCAAAATCAAAACCCCATGAACACTAAGAACTAGCCTAAAATATCATAAAAAAAAGCTAAATTAGAAAGAGAGAGCCCTCTCTGTACTTGAGTTGGCTCAGATGATTCCTTCTTTTGATAAATTCTAGGGTAAACTGCTGAGTGATAACATAGTGGTGACCATACTGGGGACTCAAACCCTCAATCTTAATAAACATTTGAGAAAAATTAAATCTTTATTTCAAGCCTCTTGAAGGGTTTATTAGAAGTTATTTACAAAATTTCACAAAAAGAAAATAATTAGAAAACCTTGAAATTTTGGCTTCAAGGAGAACTCATTATACTAGGGCTAATCCAGATCCAAACCCTACCCCAGTAGTGGATAATCCAAACCTGATTTCTAGAAGATACAAAAGACAAGAAAGTTCAGTAAGTCCAACACCTTCAATCAAACGCCATTTCATGCCCTGATGAGTGGTTGTTTCTAGAAGACCACCCCTTTGATGAGTCACTTGACCTTTCTCTATTTAGAACTAGGTCTGAAAGTGCACTTGATGACATAGTTCTAGATCAAAATTTTATTGCAAATCTTGAAGTCCAAAAGAAAAACTTGTCAATTGATGAGTATATTCTAAATTCCCATCAGTCATCCCTTACCACTGCTAAGATCCATGAGCTTTCTGAACCAGTTTCAACTACTCTTAGTTCACCATTATTCCCTTCCACCTCTGAAGTTCATTCCTCACCTCCATTTATACCTTCACTTCCCTACCAACCTACCATTACCCATCAATCACCTATTACTCCTAGTTCTCCATCAACTTCTATATCATCTCCTGGTACCCCAACCTCACTTCTTAGCCCTACCCAACTTAGAGCCATATCAAATAGATATTCTCCTATTGTTTTACTTGCCCCACTGGGTGTCATGCCACAAGACTACTAGAACAAAATTGTCCAATTTGATGGCATAGGACCTTATACAACACAAAACCATGTAAACAAAATCACAGACTACTTTGAATTACATGAAATTGATATTGGAGATGTTCAGATGAGACTTTTTGCTCAATATCTAGTTGGTGATGTTAAGAAATGGTTTAGAGCATTACTTGCTAACAACATAGATAGTCTAGATGTATTTTATCAGCAATTTTTAAATAGATGGGAAAAGAAAAAGAATCCTCTGCAGATCCTTTCAGAATACAAAAACATTAGAAGAGGACCAAATGAAACAGTCCAAGATTAATATACCAGATTTAACAATATATACAATGCAATACCAATTAATCTTAGACCCCCACCTCACTTAGCACTGATAAAGTTTCTTGATGGGTTTGATACTGATATGGAATTCCAACTCAGAGAGAGAAATCCTCCAACTTTAGAAGACATGCAGAGAGTAGCAGTTAGTGTAGAAGTCAACTTGCTAGAAAAAAGAGCTAGGGTTAGGAACGAAAGGCGAGGATCTGCCAAAGATGAAGCCTCACCCTATGACCTTAAAATAGATTTTATGACCAAGAGTATGGAAAAACTTATGGATAGGATAGAAAATATGGAAAGGAAGCCCTAATGAGACAATCAATAGGCACCTCCTATCATAAACCCAAACTTTAGAAAGAATCAGAATCAGAATACTGGAAAGAATGGACCGGATCAGAATATTAGGCCTCCCTTTCAAGAAAACTATGCTGAAACATATCATTTAGATGACCCTGAACAAGACACACTCATTAACCTGATGGGATTGGATGATGAGGAAACTGTCTTCTTGACCCAAGATGAGCAAGAACTACATATGCTGCAGCAGTTTCAGACCTAGTCTAGAGAATCATTCGATTATAAACAAGGGTATGATTATGCCATTTTTGAGGTACATAAACAATACAATTTAAGGAGTAAAAAGAACACTAATACTCCTAACCAAACCAAGAAAATAGTGCCCAATCAACCCAAGAAAATCAAAGAAGCTCCAGTTACCAAAACTCTCCAAATCCTCCCTAGATATAACCCCTAATCAACCCTTTGATGATCAACGTTCCACTTCAATCCCTTCCAAGGAAACAATGGAAAAGTCTTCAAACACTAGAGTAAAAAATCCACACAAAAGTTCCTCAAACACAGAAAAAGAAGAGCAATCTACTCAAAATCCTACCATGAAAATTCCAAGCCCTCAAACAGAGAAATCCCCTTTGCCTTTCAATTTGGGAGCAAAGGTGGCTAAACTAAAAATCTCAGTTCCCTTAACAACACTGATTGAAAGTGAAACCTATAAGTCTCAAATAAACAAAACCTTAAACTTTGTTGAGAATGAAGACTCCATTAACTTGTTTGATGATCAGCCAGAACTTATCTTTGGTCTTGATGTTAATGGCAAACCACTAGAAGGAGGAGTACCACCCTTTTATATTAGCCTTAGCATTCATGATAAAATCTTACACAATGAAATGTTAGATTCTAGGGCTTCATACAATTTAATGCCTAAATCAGTTATGGAAAAATTAAACTTGGACATTACTAGACCTTACAAGGACTTATTTTTATTTGACTCAAGTCAGGTAATGTGTCTAGGGTTAATCAAAGACCTGTGTGTTTCCTTAGTACAATATCTTGCTAAGAGCATTCTCATGGATATAGTTGTCACTGACATCCCACCTAAATATGGCATGCTATTGTCTAGATCATGGCGGCCTAAAATCCAAGGATCTTTTCAACTTGACATGTCATATCCCACAATCTCAGTTTTTGGACACCCCAAAAAGTTGTACAGAGAGACCCTAATGAAATATGTAGTGAGTAGCCAGTATAGGCCTCAAAACTTTCCTCTCTATTCCATGCATTCTGACATTGATTATTTTATTTTGTATAATGTTGAACAAACACAAGAAAACTACTTCAAACAACATTGTTTCAAAACCAAAAGAAATTGCAGTTATAGCTAAAAATAATATTGTCCAAACTCAAGAGCTTTCCGATAAAAAAGATGATCAAAACACCTCAAACAATGAAAATTTTATTTCCCTAGATAGTGAGAATTATGAACATGAGATATTATGGCACCTTGAATTTGATGGATCGGTGAATAATTTAGGAGCAGGGGCAGGGGTGTGGATATACAATTTGGAGAATGATCACTCAAAGGGCCATGCTTACAGACTGAATTTCAAATGCACTAACAACATGGTTGAGTATGAAGCACTTCTTTTAGGTCTTAAATTAGTTAGAAAGCTAGGAGATATAAGAGTTTATGTCATGGGAGACTTTGAATTAGTGATAAAACGAATTAAAGTAGTATATATGACTAAATACCCTAGATTAAGTTGTTGCAGAGGAACCATTATAGAAATACTAAACACTTTCCTAGAAACCAAGGTTGTTTTAGTTCCTAGAAAGCATAATATGCAGGCTCATAGTTTAGCAATGTTTGCCAGCACTTGTAAGTTACCATTTCAACCTAACCATCAATATACTGTTGAAGTCAGGCACAAACCTGCTATCCCAGAAAACTTGAAAAACGAGCAAGTATTTTCTAATGACCAACAGATAAATAATTTTTAACCTTAGAAGAAGAATTTGTAAATATTAATATAGATACTGACATAACATTAGATCCTGACTTTAAAGATGAAGTAGAATTTAATGAAATAGAAGATGAAAAGATAGATAAATTTCATCCCACTAAATTTACAAAATTAGATGTAGAAAACCTAAAGCAATTTGAAATTGATGAGATAATTAACGAAGACTCTGAAATCACTAATCTCAAAGACAACTTTTTGCCCAAAGGAGTAACCCCTTTGGAAGACTTGTTTGATTCAAATGATGTCCCTAGAAAACTAAAGATGGAACCCTTAAAATCTGATATTGAGGAGTGTAATATAGGCACTAAGGAAAATAAAAAATTGATCAAACTTTCAAAGTCCTTACCTCCTACCAAAAAAGTGAAATACCTTGAATTATTAAAGGATTTCCAAGATGTCTTTGCTTGGAGTTATGAGGACCTTAAGTTCTATGACACCAACATCATACAACACACCATCCCCATAAAAGAAGACTAGAAACCTTTCAAGCATAAGCTTAGGAGGATTAATCCCATCCTATTGCCTTCTATTGAAAAAGAAATTTGAAGGATGTATGAGGCCAAGATAATAGCACAATTAGATTCTCTGATTGGGTTTCAAATTTGGTGCCCACAAGGAAAAAAATTGGTGAGATCAGAATTTGTGTTGATCTCAGGAATCTTAATAAAGTTTCACTCAAAGACAATTACCCTCTCCCTAAAATGGATCATATCTTACAAAGGGTAGTAGGGTCAACCAGAATCTCATTATTGGATGGGTTTTCTGGTTACAATCAGAGTTTAGTTCACCTAGATGACCAGGCCAAAATTGCGTTTACTACCCCTTGGGGCACATTCATGTATGTGAAGATGCCTTTTGTATTAAAGGATGTAGGGGCCACTTTCCAAAGAGTCATGGACATAGCTTTTGCTAAGGAAATTCATGACTTCCTAGTAATATACTTAGATGACATCATTGTATTCTCAAAATATGATAAACAACACTTAGATCATCAAAGGCAGGTTTTCATCAAATGCAGGAAGTATGGAATTTCTTTGAATCCCAACAAATCTTTATTTGGGTTAGAAGAAGGAAAGTTATTAAGCCATATAATCTCAAAAGATGGTATCCAAATAGATCCTGTAAGAATTGAAGCCATCTTACATATACAACATCCTAGGAGCATTAGGGAATTACAAGCCTTTTTAGGAAAAATCAACTTTCTTAGGAGATTTATTTCTAACTTAGCATAATTAATTAGATCATTAAACAATATGTTGAAAAAATATTCGACCATAAAATGGACCATTGAGGCTAAGATATCCTTTGGAGATATTAATCTAGCCTTAACAAAAACACCAGTTTTGATCAGTCCAAAGTTTGATAGAGATTTCATTATATTTTCCTTTGCCTCAAAACACACAATTTTTGCAGTCCTACTGCAGAAGAATGATCAGGGTTATGAACAACCTATTGCCCTTTTTAGCAAAGCCCTGAGGGATGCCCCCTTCAAATACAATATAATGGAAAAGCAAGCCTTTGCTTTGGTCAAAGCTATTAAAGATTTTAGAGTTTACATTTTATATTCTCATATAATAGCCTATGTCCCCAATGCAATAGTCAAGGACGTCCTAACTCAGGAAGGTCCAGATGGAAAGAGAGGAAAATGGATCACTACTATATTATAATATTGCCTATAAATCAAACCAACAAATTTAATCAAATTCCAAGATTTAGCCAAGCTCATGGCTGAATCGAACTGTCATGCCTTAGACAAATTTTATTGCAAAAATGGATAATGAAGAGAAGATGGCGACTCCACCAATCAACCAGGCCTTTATTGAACGACCATGGTATGCTGACATCATATATGTTTTACAAAATCTACAGTTCTTCCTGAATTATCCAGGACCAAAAGCATATTTTCAAAAATGAAATCTTTAAAATTTTGGATAATTGACAATGCTTTGTTTTTGAGGAATCATGGAGGTATCCTTCTTAATTTTTTATTGAAAGAAGAATCTAACAAGGTGTTAGAAGAGTTTCATGCAGGTGAATATGGAAGACATATATACTGGAAAATCACTACTAACAAGATTCTTAGAGCCAGTTTCTATTGGCCTACTTTGTTTTCTGATGTAAATAAATTTGTAACCTCATGTCAGAAATGTCAAATTTTTGAAGGAAAGAAAAAGCTTTTACCCCTACCCCTAAAATCAATCTCTGCTGAAGTACCTTTTCAACAATGGGGTCTTGACTTCATTGGTGAAATCCACCCACCATCCTCTACCCAACACAGATGGATCCTCATCGTTATACACTATCTCACAAAATGTATAGAAGCCATACCATCAAGGCAAGCCACTGACACCATCATAATAACCTTCCTTGGGGCCAATATCCTATCTAGATTCGAGTTCCCAACCAAAATCATCACTGATAATGCAGCAACTTTCAAATACCCTGGGCCACTCCATAGCTTATTACCCTCAAGGAAATGGACTAGCAAAGTCCTCAAACAAAAGTCTAGTAAATATCATCAAAACATTGTTGGAGGATAACAAGAAAATATGGAACAAAAAGCTAGTAAATGCCTTATGGGCAGATAGGCTAACCACAAAGAAATCCATTGGTACTAGTCCTTATCAATTAGTTTATGGAATGGAAGTTTTTTTCCCATATTTCTTGGGAACACCCGTGATGAAACTGCTCCAAGAGTTGCAGGTTGAACCAAATGACATCCAAAGAAGAATCAACCAAACAATTCACTTACAGCAAACCAGCGATGAAGTGTACATCAGATTTCAAGTTGTGCAAGAAAGGATCAAGAATACTTTTGATAAAAAGACTAAGCCAGAAGATTTTTACCTAGGGGACAAAGTTCTAAAATGGGATTCAAGGAGAGAGGATAAAGGTAAACATGGGAAATTTGATTTCCTATGGAAAGGCCTGTATATCATTTATGCTTTCAGGGGTAATAATGCTTTCTTCCTCAGAGAAAGGATGGCATAGAAGAAGAAGGAGGACTAGTTAATGGTCGAATGCTTAAACACTACATTGAACCTAGTTATTGATTTCACTGATCATTTGTATGTACTTTATTTTTCAAAAGTCTAGAGTTGATTGGATGGTGATTTTTGAAGTTGAAGCCCGAAGAGAAGGCCCTAAGCTTCAAAATTTTTACCGTCATAACTAGTAATAATGCAGAAGCACATAAGAAAAATGTTGCAGGGTAACATCACAACAATGCAGGAGGCCATTTATCTACAAAGTTCTTGACATTTCGTCAGGAAATCCCATCCCCAAGTGGAGCCATTGTTAGGTTCCTATACCAATAGGAGTCATAATTTTTTAATCACTGAGATTAAACCTGTAATATGTACATACTTTTTCTTTCTACAAATGTTTTCCATATTGAAAAATTAAAAAAGTAAAGAGGGTATGTCCTAAAAGAATAATCAAAGGACAAAAAGAACAAAAAGGTAAAAAAAATGAAAAATATGAACCCCAAGAAAAGAAAAAAAATCATGAAAGTGAGCAAGCCAAAATGCCACTACTATTTACTTTTGGTGCATAATAAACAATTGTGTGTAGTTTGTAATCTTTGCCACAATCCATGAGAGTAAAAATGTTTAAACTTTGCTATTTCATGTTTTAAATTTCATGTCTATAGATAGAGAATAAAAATATGACCAAACAGTTTAATCTTAGCGGTAATGAGATAGGTAGAGTAAATAAAAGGAGTTCAACAGTTTAATCTGAGCCTTTGGATGTAATAAGGTTAGAATTAGTTAGTTTACTATTGTAAAAGAGAAATAAAAATATTTGATAAGGGTTTGCTAGCTCAAATGCACCCTAAAAAAGTGAGGAAAAAATGGTAGGATGAGTAAGTGGGTAAGTAGTAGAAAGATTGCAGAAGCATGATGATTGATAACACAATGCATGTTTATCATCTTTTCCATCATGAAAGTTCTATAGATAAATGGACAATCAAGCATGAAATTGGATGTCAAAGTCAATTAATTAACTTCTCTCATCCAGTTCACCTTTTACTTAACTAATTTCCCACAATAAAGTTCAAAGTACTAAAACTTTTAATTCAAAGAGGCTCAGAGCATTTCTCTGAGTTTTGGAGGGACCGGACCCTTAGCTCAATGACTTATAGGCAATAAGTACTAAAACCCCCTCATAAAAATTCATCCCCCCCACTTCAGTTCATTCATTTTCCCTAATAATACTCCTTTCTTAAAGTTAAAATACTTTTACCTAGGAAAACTATTTATCCCCCCACATAAATCATTTTCATATCAAAAACCCACAAAAACACCTTATCCTAAGTATTTATATTAATGTTGGAAAAGAATTAAAACATGAAAAAACATTTAATTAGGGTATTGTGCCCCTTTCTACTCATTTTGTTAATTACTAATTTTTATTTATTAAATCCCAATAAAACCCGTATCCTCGTTATATTTAATTCCTACATATAAATTAACCCTAACCGTAGTTTAATTATATAAACTATAATTTTCTACCCAAACCCTGAAAAACAGACTATTTAATCGATCTGCAATTAAGTTAGTCTAAAACCTAATTAATCCCTCCGCTAATGACCCTGACGCCTTAACCCGCCCTAATCTGTCATCAACTAAAAAACCGTTGCACTTAAGCGCTCGTTGGGCCCCCCACTACACTCCATGCAACTTCCCTACCTGATCACCGTACGATCAGTTCCCTCCACATCTAACGGCCCTTATTCATTTCGGGCTGGCCTAACATCCAAACAATACCAGCGCAAAAAAGTTGTTTTTTGTCGGGCCCCTGATGCTACGTGTCGTTCAACATATGGAATCAGGCGACCTCCCCGTAATACCACCGAGCGCCCAAAAGCGGTGTGATGGAAACCATTTACCACCCATCTGCTACATGCCAAAATGGTTACTGTTCACCCCGCTACATGCCAAAATGATTACTTTTCACCCATACCCACCAGAATTGACGTTCGCGCATAAAGCCAAAAATCCCCAAATCATTTTTTTTAATCGATTTTTCAACTGTAAACCTTCATGCACAAACCTGCGAATGTCGAAGCTATCAAACTACGTCCAATTGCACCATAAAGATGCCACAGAGCACCCAGTTTTCTTTCCAGCCTACTTAGAGACTTTTCAACCATTTGCAGTTGCCAGTCACCCTGTTCAGAGCCAGTTCTCCTTAATTTCGGGTATTTAAGCCATAATTCACTGGAAAACCCTGTCAATTTCAGAACCAGCTACTGAGTTTTCTTATTTAAAGTAAAAAATTAATTAAACAAACTCTAGAAACTCAAACCTACTCTGTACTAAACCACTATTGCCCTAAAATACTGAAAATCACCTCCCCCATTCTCAAATCCACAACAACTGATAATGGCCACCCCAATCGCCATGGATGTGAGGCCTATTTCCACTCCTCATCTCGACCTAGACCACCTCCCCCTTGCTGATAGGGATTTCCAGATAAAGGACACCTCATTCCATGAATCCTCGCTCAAACTATACTGCTGATACAAAGACTAATACCTGACCATGCTGATAAAATTGGTCTATGGGAGTCCAATTTGCCCAAGTACTAATTCCCTGAAGTTCACATTTTCCCAGAAATTGTCCATTACTGCCATGCAAATTATATCCCCAATCAAAGAGAAATGACGTCCGCTAACTAAACCATACTTGTCACCATCATTGTTGAATCTATTAATGAGATATTGCAACTTCAACCAAGACAAAACCTAGCCCCTATTTCAATTGGAGACCTATTATACCAATTCCCCAAGCTTACCACTATAAAACTTGCTGAGATGTTCCAAACTTTCATGAGGGAGGAAAAGAATATCCCAAACGATCCTCCTCCATATGTGTATACCATATTTTCCCAATTTTGCCAAGACATTGTAGCAATGATATCCGGTGTCCTAGGTTATACCACTAGTGAGTATATAGATGAAATCATCCTGGGTTTCATGTCTATCTTCACTCCAGGAGAACCTCCTGCTGTCATTTATGATTATGCCAAGTTTATAACTCATAGGATGCATGACCAGTTCCTTAGGATGAGTAATGAACGAGTCTTCAAGTATTCCTCTATTTTGTATTACCTTTTTCTATACTACCAAGCAGATAAGTTCCCCTTTACTCTCCATAAGCTTGACACAAAATGTCACCCTAGATCAATAATTTTATGGACTCTATTGATCCATAAATATGACTCCCCATATTCATATGTAGACTTCATAGACATATTTGTACATCCCATTGTGACAATGCTGATAGGAATCCCTCCTCCAAGAATCAGTTCAGATATAAAGAGGATCATGCAACTCTCAAAACAATCCAAAGTAGGTGATGGCTGTGAGTTGGCCCCATTCAAACTACCTAAATAACTACCAATGAGGTTATTTTCTCTAGAGTACTACAAGCAGATGATAAATTCAGATGTGGTAACCTTTATCAAAGCCAAGAGGAAAGCCAACTCAAGATCAAAGACCAATTAGGTCCCTTTATTTGTAATAGCAGAGAATCTGGAAAGGAGGCAAACCTAATCCTTCAAAGATTAAATCTAAAATAGAGCTTCATATGGAGATATGATCCATTGGATTTCATCTGCAAAAGAAGCCAGAAAAACAAGATGGCTCCCTATATTCATCACTGCATCCCTGAGATAGAAAAGTATGCCAACCAATTGCAATGGGTGGAAAACACTTTAGAGGACAAGGATAGTACTGAAGTTGCTATGGAAGACACATTATTGACCTAGAGAAACAGCTTGATGAGGGTTATTTCCTGCAGGTGCTATAAGAATCACAAGTACTAGAAGAATACATGTACCAGAGGAATCAAAAGTACCAGATTTGTTATAGGTTCCAAATCAAACAGACATACCAGAGAAATCAGATAAACTAGAAACCACCATGAGTACCCCTCTAGTTCTACAGACTCCTCTAAATGAGGAGAAGAGCCTCAAGAGAAATAGGGAAGGGGCCACTACTTCAAAAAGAGAAATATCACAAGCCTATGTAGAGACAAGCAAGGCTTAGAGACAAAGAGTGAATCATGTCTCTGAACGAGAATATACAGAGGAGACAACTGAGGTTACAAGCATAGAAAGAGAGGGGAGTAGGAATGCCACTCCATCTAGAGGCATCCTAGAACCTTCCACATCACACACTCAGATGTTGGAAAGGCAACAAAGTGTTGAAGTATCCTCTTTCAAAATGCGAGTAGATAAAGACCAAGATATTAAAGAGAGATACAAAGAAATAGAGGCTAGAAATGAGAGGTTGAAAGCCCAAACCTATGCACAGTATCTAAAAATGACCCCTACCAATCAAACAAGGCTTATGCCAACCTTTGATGTCAAAGAGGGGAAAATGCAGATGACCTTCATCAAGCCAACCACTTAGTAGCCAAGGACAATAACAAATTTTAAAAGGGTGGATTTTGAAGTACTGGCAAGGGATATTCATCCCATTGACCAGATTGAGCTACACAAACAAATAGGGGAGATGATATACTCCACCTTAACAGGGAAAGCCATTGCTACCCACCAACTGCAAAAATCTCTTAACAATATATCAACACAGTTCCAGTTGGAGAAGGCCTCCTCATAGGCCAAAGATACTAGAATCAAGTCCTTAGAGGACTTAGTCATACAGTTGGGACATGATCCCAAAGATGTAAAGGCCACAAAACAACTAATAAAAAAGAAAAATGATGATATTGTTGCACTCAAGAAGCAGCTAAAGATACCCTAGCTGCATCATCCTTAGACACAAGAAGTCCTGGAGGCACAACAAGGACATGAAGAGCTCATGGAGTTGGTCCTGAAGCTAAACGATCAACTCAAGGAGACAAAGAAGGAATTGGACAGTTTAATTCAATCGAAGCAAAGTGACCTAGCCATAACTTCTAGAACTGCCATCCCCACAATATTAATAGTAGTTCCTTCCACCTTGGCAACATCATTGGCACCTACAGATCCACCTCCCACAACACTACAAATTACAACTGAGTCCACTACAACAATAGGTACATCAACTAAGAAAACAACAGATCTGGTAAAATCCATGGAGGATATGTCCATCCAGGCTACAGAGCTCAAAAGATTAAAGGAGAAAGTGGCAAGTTTGGAAACTGATTGCCAACTTGCCCAAATTTAGCAAAAAGAAGAAACACAGAAAGCCCAAAGAATGGGAAAGAAAATCAAAGTCCTGGAGAAAGATTTGGCACTACAGAAGCCACTAGGATGAACTAAAGAGATGCTCTAGGCCAATATTGACTCTGTCAATGATATTTGGCCATCAATCCAAGTTATATTTGAGCAAACAAAATTGGTGAAAATAGCCATTGAAGTTATTCAAGAAGTGAAGGAAGAATTGGGAGGATGCTAATTGACTCATCCACTTCCTAAACAGAAAAAACAGATATGAGCTCCAAGAGCTTAACATAAAAGACATGACTGAAGCCATTCTGGAGATTAGAAAGGTTCTTTCCAAAAGAAACCTCATGCACAACTTAGAAGAGAAGTGCCACAACATGCAAGTAGCCATTGACAGGTTCATGGATAAGTTTCATATTTTAAGGGACAAAGGTATTCCTAGTCACATGGTCATCAATGACAAACTCATGGCCCAATTGGACTATAGTGATAGGTTAAGAAGATTGGCAAAGGAACAATCAAGTACATCAACTATTAAATCTTTGCCAACAGTCAAAGTATTATATGATACATTGGAGAACCTATTTTTCCTAAAACATGAGGTGAAACATTTGTTTCTCACCAAGCCCAATTTTGCAAAATATATAGAGGAAGACGAAATCTACAAAAGAATGTTGAAAGTAAGGTTACCTAAGGAAGAATGGTGGGAGAAAATGACAGATTTACCATGAAAAAGTTTTACATCAAAAAGTTACCACAGTAAATTCGAAGGCAGCCAGGTGAAATAGGTAAAGGACAGATCAGTAGGGTCAAAGAGTCATAGAGTCAAAGAGTATCAGTGAAAGATAAAATTAAAGAAGATTCCAGCGCAGAAATATCACAACTACCACCCAGTTTAAAGGGCTCAAAACTCAACAGAAACAGCCAGCAACACCACAATAAAAGGGACTGCAACAAGCAGTTCTACATTTGTCTCTATCTTCATGCATGAAGATATTTTATTCCCTAGATTAAATCTCAAATTGTTATGAGATATTTTGCAATTATTTTTTGTATAAATACTTCACATTTCGAAGTATGTAGCGTGGATTCCAAGACATTTATATAGAATTTTTCTCTCAAATCAAAGTTCTATTGTATTAATTACTGGATTGGCTTGCTGGATCAAGGAATAAAGATCATATATTTTACAAGGTTCTTGTGTAAAGTTAAATATAAATAAGTATTCTCTCATGTTTACTGTTGTTTTTTCCTATGTTTCTTTGTAATCTTGTTTTTTTTTCTAAAATCTAAATGTATAAGAAGGAATGACGTTATGAAACCAGCTCAAGAAAGATAGAAAAGATAGATCAATGCCTTAGAATTCAGCCTCTTCGAGGGGGCAACCTCCTTTACATTACATAAATGAACAATTCTTGGA
>APFE030212597.1:0-33847 GCA_000404065.3 Pinus taeda | reverse complement strand
AATAGACTCCCTAACATGTTATAAGCAAGTCCAGTTGTTGTAATGGTCATTGTATGTACCCAGGAACTCCAAAATGTTGAATGAAATGTAAGCCTTTTAAAGGTATTTGAAAGTTCGTGGTGATCATAAAACCACTTTGTAATGGATTTCCTTTGTCGCTGGTTGGTGGTGAGCCAGAAACCATCCATAACGCCTTAGTGGCTACAGGATTTGCCTAGAGGTGGCACATTTAAGTTCCGGATTTGCCCGGTGGTGGCATATTGCCTGAGTGGCTAACGTGTACATGGGAGCTTTGTGCTCGTAGGAGTAGGTGGACTGCAGTAACACCTGGCTCACGGTCTAAAATATTGGTGTGTCTGAGCACAAGAGGGTCGGCGCACTTTTCTATCTGACAATTGCGTCGGAAGGTGCAATCAGCGCAACTATTTGCGATTGTTATTTGGACATGAATATTTGGCTTAGAAAGGCACTGATCTCTCTTTGTTTTTGGAAGTTCTGCACATGCAATTTGCCCGATGGTGGTGGATTTGTAGGGACATATATGCAATGATAATGGTCGACAGAATCATGTATGCAAAGGACATCCTACAGGACTAGCAGTTGCAGCGATTGGTACCCATACATTCCGGTGGATGGTTTCTCTTTTATGGACGTCGAAATATTCTTTGTTATGTTTGACCACAACCATACTTTGTGAATCACTAGCATGACAAGTAGTCATTAAGGGGGGGAGTTAGAAATAATTAATTCCTACTTGTCTATGGTTGTAATTCTCCATTTGAGGAGTTTGTTCCTACATAATAGGAATTAGCTAGAATATAGTTTCTCCTAGTTTAGTGTGTGGTTGAGAGAATATCTCAACCACAATTCCTATCTTGAGACTTTTGGTTGTATAAATATGTGTGTAATTTCCTTGATTCATAATATAGAATTTGATTAGAGTTTGTTGTGTGCTATTTTATCTCTAAAGAACAACATCTTAACTATAATAGTTTGAAATAGAGTGGCATTACAACTTAAATTTTAACCTAAAAATTTTTTATATTTATAATAAAAAGCTATTAATCACAAATAATATTTAATATATATAAATAAAAATGCCATATAATCTAAACTAAATAAAATTTTGCAACATAATCTCAAATACAATTTCAAGCAAGATTGATTTATTGTTATTTAAAATTCTCTTTTGAATGCATAAATAGATTTAACATGCTAAATACCCTTGAGGCACTCCATCTTTACAAATTAAACAATCTAAAATTATGATATTTAAGAATATGCACATTTTTTTGAACAAAATGGTTAGAAAACAAAATTTCATCTATTACTAAAACTATGCTTAAAAATACTAATCTTTTAATTAAATCAATTGACTAGAACCAAAATCACTAGACTTTCAAGAAAATTGGCTACCCAATGAAACTAAAACCATATCTATCAAACAATGAATTAGAAACATCATAGGGCTAAGCATCACAATTACACAACAAAAAATAAGTGGCTAACAGATGAGAAATCAGAATTTACCCCAAGTGATATCCCAAAAAACGGATTGGACCAACCACAATCGACAAGTATGCCAACAATTAGGGAATTGTAGCGTGCTACTGTGTGATAAAGATGAAATGAGTATTAAACCAAAAAAAATAGTATAGAAAGCTTCTGTATCCCCGCCCCAAGTTTTAGACACCTTTATAATTTTATAATTAAAAATATTAATATTATATTAAATCAATACTTCTAAATAATATATTTTCACTTTCATGTATTTGGACTTACTTTTATTGTATTTATATATATATAATAACAATAAACTAAAAACCAATATTAAAATTAAAAATATAAAATAACTTACATACACTTTCATAATAGATTAAAATATTTTAAGTTTTATAAATTAAAAAAACATAAATAATTTCTTAATTTCGATATTTAATAATAATAAGAATAATTCATATCCAAACCTGAAAACCACATAATAAAATTAAAATTAAAAATAAATTACTTACACTTCACAATATAAATTATAAATATTTATATTTATAAATTAAAATATAATAAAAATACTATTCCTTAATATAATAAAATATTTTTTGGTTATCCATCTCTGTGGAGTGCGTTACAGTGTACATCAGAGTAGATATTGTGGCATCAATCACTCAATTATCCGTGTCATGGCTATGCATGATTCCTATTAATTAAAACATTAATAATAAATTTATTATTCATTCAAAATTTGTCATGGTAAAAGTTAATAAAAAAGTGTTATTCATTCACATATAGACTCATTCAATGTTGGTGTCAAAATAAATTATTAATAAAATATACCCTTATACTATACTCGACTTCTTGAAGCAATAGATTTTTAGAGACAACAGTGAATTTGTCCATCTCATCAGCGAAATGATGATGACGATTACGTCCAGTACGTACCAGGCCATTACTTGTAAATTCCAACTCGTTAGAATCAAAGAAAGTGCAAAATGTATGCAAATACCCAGTAATCAGAATTTCTCTACTCGGTCTCGAATCTAATATTCCATTATAATTTGAAAAGATTTCACAACGCAACGAGTCAATCGCCGGCAATCGCAGGTGCACTGGTTTGTGAGATTGGTAGCTCTGACTGTGGTTCTTGATTCAACATGAGTCCTGACTACATCTGTGAATACTAACACTCATTGTGATCCTTGATCTAAACATCTATATTTCAAGATTATAGATTCCTCCTAAATTTTTATATATATTGTCTAACGATTACTTCATCTCTATCTCTTGATTCTATCTCCACAATCTTTCCTAAAGAAAACCCATTAAAAGTAGCAGCCTCCTACACAATTTATTTTGAAAAACTACAAGAAACATTTGAATTCTAATTTTAAACTCCAAAATATGATGGTTAGATTTCCATTTCCCCTTTCTAAAAAGGATTTGTGGGTTTTACAGTTGAAGAATCCATTCAGTCCCTCTTCCCCCACAATAAATAATGGGCATGGTGATAAATTCGCACAGACACGGCTACCACAAGTTGCTTATTTGTGGCGAGATATCCAGGGTGTCAACTCTTGGAAAGGATTGCTTGATCCCATGAATCCAATTCTGAAAGATGAGATTCTGACATACGAAGAATTTGCTCAACTTTGCTATGACACGTTTGATAACAGAGACTATTCTGAATATTATGGAACTTGTAAGCACAGTAAACACTCTTTTTTTCAGAAAATGAGTTTCCCTCATTCCGGTTATCAAGTAACCAAATATATATACACAAATGCTGGTGCTTTGCGATCCTCGTTTGGTGAAAATCAATGGATGGAGGTGTTTGGATTGGCTCTATTGCGGTTTGCATGGATCCAAATGAGATAGAGAGGCTGGGAAGACGAGACATAGTGATTGTGTGGCAAGGAACACGAACAACGCAAGAATGGATGAAATTTTTCAAAGACATATTAGTTCCACTACCCCCTATAGTAGCTCATGTGAATGTACAAAAAATTGTAGATCCAACTGTCCGAATAGAAAAGGGATTTTTATATTGTTATAGTTTCATAGATGAAGGTTCTAAAAAATGCAGTAGAAGTGCTAGGGATTGTGGTGGGACAGATCACACGACTGCTATAAAAATACAAGGAGGGGAGTCTGAGCATAACATTGACAGGGCAGAGCTTAGGAACTGCGGTTGCAACATTAAGGTCATATGAAGTTAAAGAAATAGTTAACATGCAGGGTATACGTGCTCTTGTCACTGTGTTTTCCTTCGCCTCTCCCTAAGTAGCAAACTCAACAGTCATCCAACGTATGGAGGAGATTGGCGTGAATTTTCGGAGGTTGGTAAACCAGCACGATGTTGTTCCTAACATCCCTGGTCTTTTTATGAACGAGAACATGGGATGGGTGAAAAAATTACTCACTTGGTTTCCCTGGGCATATTTTCATGTGGGTATCCAGGTTTACTTGGAGAACGATAACTCTCCCTTCTTGAAGCTCACTCATAATCTCTGTGAATTTCATAATTTAGAGGTTTATCTCCATTTACTGGATGGCTACGTTGAGCAAAACAAATCCTTAAAATCTTCAGGTAAGTATCCATCTCTTATCAATAAGAGTTGTAACTTATTGATCAATATCCTTCATATCTCGTCCCAAAGGTGGCATGAAAGAAACGAAGGTCGAGTAAAAAGAGAAAATGGTAAATGGACATGGCTTGGTATATCTCCTCGATCTACCGATGCGGGCTATGGACCGTAACCAATTCGTATTTTGTAATTTAGAAGTGTGATGTCTATACTGAATTGTTTAATTGCATATTACACTGTCATGCCAGTCATTTAGACTACAAAAACATGTCAACTTTAATCAAATAACAAGCAGCAGCTAATCGATTCTCAATTGAAAAACTCTCTCCTGGCAAATGGAAATCTGGAAAGGAATATCCTTTATCTACTAGGGGGACGTCTGCACTCGTTATTATTTATAAATTAATACGCGATGTACAATTTTTTATTGATAGGGTAAAGCGAAAGTTGTTTTCGCATGCCTTGAATATAGGAACAATTTTGCCAATTTTTTATTGATAGGGTAAAGCCGAAGTTGTTTTGTTGACTACACGAACAATTTTGCGAGAACCGCCAAATTCTCACAGGAATAAAGTATTTGAAAATCTTTTTTGATAGTAATGTAATATACCTCGTAACCTCACATGAAAATGTGGTGTGATGAGTCAGAATTTTTTTACACAAATCACCCACAAGTAATTATCTAAATCACTATTTAACATTTCTCATTAGCCATTATATAAACTACTCATTAGTACACAAAGTAATTTTAGTAGAGGAATAGTAAGTTCCATAACCATTAACAACCACTCTTGTAGTATATTAATAGAAACTGTATGATGTAACCTTGCATCCATTTCATGATTCTTTTAACCACATTAATTAATGAATTACTTGGATTATCAACATCACATAATCAACATCATCAATTTGACATAATAAGAAAAATAATCTAATTAACTTCATCTTTTATTTTTCACCATTGGTAAAAATATTTCACAAATTATCCTCTTTAATCTATATTCACTTCCAAGAAAATAACTTGGTTTTATTATTATTTCAAACAAAAATCACTTTTTAAGAAAAGAGCATGCATCCTACCTTTTCTTACATAAAAAGCATAAGAAATTTTGTATAGAGACAAGCAAGGTTACTTATCTTTTAATGTTGCAAATATATATAATAACAATCTTTTTCTATATGTAGTACTAACAATCTTTATCTATATGTAGTAATATATTTTCTTTACCAAGAAAAATATATAACAACAAACTTTATCTACATGTAGTATATATCTCCTTTACTAAGAAAATATATAATGACAATATCCTTAAGAACTTTAGATGTTTCATGCATCTTTTCTCAAGAGGATATCTTGGCTATGAACAAGAATCTCCTGTAATTTATTCCAAGAAAATGACAAAGTTGCTTAGCTTTTAAAACACAAGATTCACATCTAATGTTTCTGAGAGAAACTACAAATTTACTTAACTTTTATGTGCAAATATCTCATACATTATTTTCTCAAGAAAATAACATCATTAAAATCTTATGTATACACAATATATATAAACTTCTCATTTTTTTTGGAAAATAATGTAGTGAATGCTCCATATGCACAATATATATAACTGTCGTATTGGGAAGGTAATGTAGTAACTTGTATTTAAACATAAATAGGCTATGCAAACTATATTTATATGCAACTTTCATTTTAAAAAAATACTACTTTCTTTCTTTATAAAAAATATTTGTATGCAAGTTCTTCATTTAGGAGGAATGATAGGAAAACTTATCTTTTGTAAGAAATCCCTCGCGAGCCTAGGTTGGAGGCCAACGAATTTTATGTATGCTAGCTGGTGTTGTGAAGGCAAATCCCATCTGTAGATAGAGGTGATCCCTCTAGCCCAATGAGTGGGTCTAGCAACAAACCAAAAAATCTAATACTCACTTGCCTAGCTTATGCTTGATAAATGCAATAAAAAAGGGGAACTTACCTCGTTCTAATGCTAATCATTCGTTCCTCAGATATGGCTTTGAATATTTCGCTCCAAGCCTCGCTCCTAAGTCATTCTTCACATCTGGAAACCAGAAAGGAAGATGAAAGTACTATACAAGACACAAGAGCATATATAACATACATCAAGCATTAATTACTTAACAAATCAAGGAACATTAAGTTAATTGCATAGATATTTACACAATTATGGAAGCAAACATTAGATTTATATATTAAGAAACTAAAAAGAAAAGCATAGAATCTATGCCTTGATGTTGAGGCCTTCCTTTGAGTGGATGTCCAAGTCTAAGCAAAGACTCTTCAAGCACTCCTTATCCAAGCTATAATGGGAAGCATGTAAGCATAATCTTAGCATAGGGATGCAACAATCAATTACGAACCATTTGGGAATGGAAGGGGGTGACTTTATAGGAAGGGAGAGGGAATTAGGGATCAAAAAGGAGGTAGGAAGGTCCACATTTCAATGGGAAGGCTCGTGATGATAAGATAAAGAGGCCCAAATGAGAAAGGTCGACCATATCAACAACAACCAATATCCATCTCGTGGTTCTCAAAGGTTCTAGTGAGCGAAGCTTCTCGTCTAGTATGGGAAAGCATGCTAGAAGGATTTAAGTGTGAGTTTTCCTATGAAAACTCGTGTTAGCAACGCAAGTGTATAATTGAGAAACCTTCCGTCATCATGGGCAGACAGTGGAGAAAAATGGCCTGATGCCAAAAATTAGGTTCAACTTTCTCCATAATGATTTCAAGGAAGTTTTCCTTTGATTCTTTAGGGATGTTTTGGTTTGTATATCATGATGGATATTCTGCACAGTAGTCAATTTTTTGGCACTCCTATATATGGCACAAGAATAGGATACATGAAAATATATTGTGTAACAGATGCCCCCTAAAGCATGAAGGTGGAACAGGGAGTGATGAATGAGATGATTTACAATTCAGTGCAAGTATGAGAACAACATCATGAGGAGACCTAAAAATCAAGTGTATACATATACATATTTGAAATATCTAATGATCATGCCGAACAATACAGGAATAACCATCTAATAATACATGAATCCGCGGTATGGACGTAGCCATCCGTATAAAATGGATCATGTGAAAAGATCCTTAGTATGGTCACAACCATCTAAATAGAAAGGGTCATGAGTATGGACCCATGGTATGGTCGCATCCATCCATCAAGAGGAAACATGTATAAAATCATGAATTACTCATAACTCCACACAACCTGGATTCTATCAGATAAAGTATAGGGTCTTGCGCTCTATCTTGACCTGATTAATGTACAAATTCTAACATGTGAATATATGTGCCGAAGTCAAACGTGATAGAAAACCACCTGATTACTGGTCAATGATGTAAACTGTTAACAAGCATGATAGAAACCACCAATAATGAAAATGGCTCTCAAGGTACAATCAACACAATCCGCGAATGTGAATAATGGAATTGAAGTCGAACATCCGTGAAGTCATTTGATCAAAGATGAATGATGTAAAATTGTCATTGAATGTGAATAACTTGCCATTGAGGCATGAAATCTCTAACGTACTTGAAGGGAGTTTCTAGATCATCTTCCTGGATAACCAGCTGAAGTCGATAGGAAGTGATCAATCGAAGGAGAGCCATAATGAATCCCACATCATCGACATGAAACAAGGGATGTAATAGAGTGAACAAGTATGATTGAAGACAAATAACTATAGATATGACTTCTCTTGAACATATTGAAAACACGACTCCAAAGTTTGGCAGCATTTGACTCAACATAGGATTAGAGGTTATGACGATGGAATGGCATGATCAGATGAAAAGAAAAATAGAAATCCCAAACCCAGGAAGGTAAGTGACGAAGCGACAATATTGCAAACCAGACACAAGTAACAAATGAGGGTCATGTTCAAGAGAGACATGTTTCCTTTACAAGATACAAAAGATGAAAACTTTCACTTTTTCCCCCACTATTTCTGATGAGTACCCCATATATTTCTTATCGCAAGCTTGAAGGGGATAGCATATGATTTCCATATAATTTTACCCTTCGGATGAAACCATCCTAGTAAGTTTTATGAGCCCTAGGAAGGAGGAAGAAGTTCTCGTCATGGTGACCAAGCCTGCGTCATTTAAGTTTTACGAGTCAGATAGAGGTGAAACTCGGTACCTTTTTCATGTTTAGAGAGTTTGAAAAAAAAGTGGAAAAGAAAACTCCAAAGGTCCATTTTTGTAAATCATCTCTTGAACACAAAAACGTAGAAAATAATATTCAAGAGAACCTCCTAGCCACATTTGTCTAAGGTATTCATTTTTTAGTACAATAGTCTATCTCAGTCTAGAAAAGGGTTAAAATTATACTAAGTAGATGTCATTTCATTTACTTTTACGAATTAGAAACGACAAGTACTCCACAATATTTTCATTATTTGAGAGTGAGAAGAGAGCTTAAAGATGACTCCAGGGGGTCGTTTTTTCATTTATTTTTAACGATTCCAAAAACGTGATAAAATCAAACTCATTGAATCGGTCAAAGTAAATCACTGTTACCAAAAAGATATGACCTATTGTTGCACAAGGAAACGCACATTACTGATTTCAAGAAAAATCATTAAAAAATGAGTGAAATATGCCCTAATTTGGTAAAACTATTATTTAAAAACTATAAATAAGGCAAAAAGTAAGTTATCTTACCATTTTACCAATTTTCAACCGTGGGAACATTTTTCCCTCATTTTACAAGATTCACATGTAATTTTCCTCTGAAAAAATACAAATTTACTTAACTTTTATGTGCAAATCTCTCATACATAATTTTCCAAAAACATAACATCATTAAAATCTTTTGTATAAGGAATATATATAAACCTCTCATTTTTTTTGGAAAATAATATATTAAATCCTCTATATGCACAATATATATAACTCTCTTTTGGGAAAATAATGTAGTAACTTATATTTAAATGTAAATAAGCTATGCAAACTATATAATATTTATATGCAACTTTCATTTTCAAGAAATACTGCTTCCTTTTCTTTATAAAAAATATTCATATGCAAGTTCTTCGTTTAGGAGGAATGCTAAAATATTCATATGCAAGTTCTTCGTTTAGGAGGAATGCTAGCAAAACTTGTCTTTTGTAAGCAATCCTATGTGAGCCTCAGTTGGAGGCCAACTAATTCTATGTGATTCTATGTGTGTTAGTTGGACTGAGAATAATCATCTTCGACCTCTTAATACAGGTTGTTCATATCACCCTCCCTATCATGTGAAGCATCCTTTTCGAGGATATTTGTATTTGGTGCTAAAAAAATGTTTTGCGATCAAAGAATTATCCATAATGACAACCATAAGATATGGTTGATTGATTTGGCTGCGAGACCCTTTTTTGTTCTTGGCTTCCTATGGGATGAATTCAGTTATGAAAATAATGATTCGATTCGAGTTTGATACAAACAAGGGCTAGTTTATCACCATGATTTCTCAATAAAATATTGGACTCAATTTCACTCCTTCCCGTATTAACACAATTCCTCTTTTTAGTGTTGGTTTTTGTGGTGAATCGATAATGAAAGGAAGTTTACTCAAAAATTAGTTTATCTTACAACTAATTCGTGATTATTTGCCAAGGATTTTTAATTACTTCTTCATTCTAACCACAACCTAACAATGGAATAATTGGATGTCCACATGTGGAAAAAATAATATTTTTACTTATATAAATAGTAAATACTACCATAAAATTTTAGATATTACACAAAATTGATTAAGCATCATCAAATTTTCGCCAAAATAAAGCATTTCAATAGTTTTCCTGATAGTGGAAATTGATTTACTATCATTAACCACTCATTGTTACCCAATATTCCAAAGCTTCACAACCATAACTAAATTTCCAAAACTTTCTACAAAGACGATCTCCATTATTTTCTAAACAAAATTGTTACTCTTCAAAATAAGTGTTATCAATGCAATTGTCAAACACTATAATACAGGTAATGATGGAATGCATATGAGATAATAATAGTGTGTTAAATTGTCAAAAGCATTAATATGTGTAATGTTGGAACGTATATGATATAATTATGACATAGTTATCAATATTTATAAATTATTTTCTGCTTGATAAATTCTTTAATCTAATAACATAAAAATAAGTATTAAATTTTTAAACTTTTATTAATAAAATTTTTATATAATTTATAATATAATTATAATATAAAAGTATTTATATAATAATCATAATTTATACTACTATGTTATATAATAACCTTAATATATTATTTAATAGTCATTAATGAAGACTTAGATGTTAAAAATAAAAATATTTTAATTTTAAAAAAATTATAATTAGGGCAACCACATCTAACTAATTAAATGTGGCTGATAACATGAAAGACTTATTTGTATCTACCGCACAGAGGCCATGATAAATATATAAAGTAAAATAATATCAAAAATAATAATCATAAAGTAATAATTAGTTGTTAACAATATTATTAGAATAATAATATTATTATTCTAGTTTTATTATATTTATTTATTATTATTGATATGATTTATTCATTATTAATAAATAATATCAAATTATTACATAATATTTCTATATCAATTAATTATAATAATTATTATTGGTATTATTATTTTTATAATCACTATGTTATTTAATAATTTAAAATAAATATTATCAAATTAATATAATATTTATTAGTTAATTAACATTATGATTAACTATTATTATATTATTATTATATATTGTATTATAAATATTAATTATTAATTATTATTATTAAAGAATATTATTTAATGATAATAATAAATAATTAATTAATTTTCATATCAAGACAATCTTTGCCACATTTTCATGTTGGATTATGGTGTCATATTGAGAAAATATTTGTCATAATGGTTGATTATGATTATAAACCCAATGGATTTATATTATAAACCCTATGAACAATATTATACCTAGGATAAAGACTAAACCCTAGGATAAATAATATAAACCCTAAAATAAACATGGTTGACCATGGTTCACCACAGTTGATTTTGATATTGGCACAACATTTGTTGGAATGAAACGTGACCATGATTGGTTTTCATATTGAGACAACCTTTGCCACAATAGTTTAAATAGTTTAAATATTTGACCATGGTTGATTTTCATATTGAGAAAATCTTTGTCATAATAAGGCATTGGAGCATGGTTGACCATGGTTGTCACAATGTGACATTGGACCAAGAGACAGTCTTCATCACAATGTGACCATAGTTGACCATGATTGGTTGTTGTTGGCCATGATTGATTGTAATGTCGAGACAATCTTTGTCACAATTTGACATTGGACCATGCTTGATCATGGTTGATTTTCATATGGAGACAATATTTATAACAATGTGACATTGGACCATGGTTAACCATGATTTATTTTCATATTGAGAAAAGTATATTATAAACCCAAGGTATATAAACCCTAAGATAAATATTATAAAACCCTAAAATAAACATGGTTGAACATGGTTTACCACAGATGATTTTCATATTGACACAATATTTGCCACAACGCGACATTAGATGATGGTTGACCATGATTGGTTTTCATTTTGAGACAACCTTTGGCACAATGCGAAGTTGCATAATGGTTTTTCATGGTTCATCATTGGTGATTTTCATATTGAAATAAACTTTGTCACAATGCAACGTTGGACCATACATGACCATGGTTGTCAAAATGTAGAGAATAATATTAAACCCAAGGGATCAATCTTGTAAACCCAATGGATTAATATTAAAAACCCATAGGATTAATATTAAAAACCCAAGGGATAAATATTATAAACCCAAGGTACATAAGTGCTAAGATAAATATTTAAAACCCTAAAATAAACATGGTTGACCATGGTTGACCATGGATGAATTTCATATTGACACAATCTTTGTCACAATCTGACGTTGGACTATGGTTGACCATGATTGATTTTCATATTGAGACAACCTTTGGCACAACATGATGTTGGAAAATGGTTGGACATGGTTGACCATGGTTGATTTTCATATTGAAACAATCTTTGTCACAATGTGGCATTGGACCAAGAGACAATCCTTGTGACAATGTGACCATGGTTGACCATGATTGACTATGGTTGACCATGATTGATTGTAATGTTGAGACAATCTTTATCACAATGCGACATTAGACAATGCTTGATTATTGATTTTCATATTGAGAAAATCTTTTTCATAATGCAACATTGGACCATGGTTGACCATGATTAATTTTCATGTTAAACTCTAAAATAAACATGGCTAAATATAATGAACCCTACAATAAACATGGTTAACTATAGTTGACCACAATTGATTTTCATATTGACACAATCCTTGTCACAATGCGATGTTGGACTATGGTTGACCATGATTGATTTTTATATTGTGCCAACATTTTTATATTGAGACAATCCTTGTCGTAATGTGACATTGGTTTATTTTCATATTCAGAAATTTTTTGTCAATCACAATGCGACATAAGACCATGTTTGATTATGGTTGATTTTCATATTGAGAAAATATTTGTCATAATGCAACATTGGACCATAGTTGACCATGATTAATTTTCATGTTAAACCCTAAAATAAACATGGCTAAATATAATAAACCCTAAAATAAACATGGTTGACCATGGTTGATTTTCATATTGACATAATCTTTGTCACAAAGAGATGTTGGACTCTGGTTGACCATGATTGATTTTTATATTGAGCAAATATTTTTATATTGAGACAATCCTTGTCATAATGTGACATTGGGCTATTTTAATATTGGGAAAATCTTTGTCACAATGTGACATTGCCCCATGTTGACCATGATTATAAACCTAATGGATTAATATTAAACCCAAAGATTAATATTATAAACCTTATAAATAACATTATCCCCTAGGAATATGAACCATTAGATTAATAAACCCAAGGGATTGATAATATAAAAGCAATGTAACAATAAACCCAAGGGATTAATATTAAAAACCCAAGGGAATAATATTAAACTCAAGGGATAAATAATATAAACCCAAGGTATTAAAATCCTAAGATAAATATTATAAACCATAAAATAAACACTGTTGACCATGGTTTACATACATTGGTTTTTCATATTGAGACAATCTTTGTCACGATGCGACATTGGACCATGGTTGACCATAGTTGACCATAGTTGATTTTCATATTGAGACAATATTTTGCACAATGTGACATTGGGCCATGGTTGACCTTGGTTGACAATGATTGTAAACCCAAGGGATTTATATTAAATCCTAGGATTAATATTATGAAACTTATGAGTAATATTATGCCCTAGGAATATTAACCCTTAGATTAATAAACTTAAGAGATTGATAATATAGACCGGGATTAATTCTAAAACCCCAAGGTATTACAAACCTAAGGGAATAATATTAAGCCCGAGCAATTAATATTATAAATGCAAGGTATATAAACCTAAGATAAATATTGTAAACCCTAAAATAAACATGGTTGATTGTGGTTGGCCATGGTTCATTTTCATTTTGAGACAATCTTTGTCACAAAGTGACGTTAGACCATGGTTGATCATGATTGAACATGGTTTATTTTCATATTGAGACAATCTTTGTCACATTGCAACCTTGGACCATGGTTTATTTTCATATTGAGAATTTTTTTGTCAGATCGTGAAATTGTACCATGATTATAATCCCAAGGATTTATATTATAAACCATATTAATAATTATACAGCCTAGGAAAATGAGCCCTTGGATTAATAAATCCAACAGATTAATATTATAAACCCAAGGGAATAATAAACCCACGCAATTAATACTAAAAATCCGAGTAATATTAAACCAAAGGGGTTAATATTCTAAAACCCTAGCTATATAAACCCTAAGATAAATACTATAAATCCTAAAATAAACATGGTTGACGATTTTTTACCATGTTTTATTTTCATATTGAGACAATATTTGTCACAATGCAACATTTGACCATGGTTGACCATGGTTAGTTTTCATATTGAGACATTTTTTCACAATGTAACATTGAACCATGGTTGTGCATGGTTTCCTATGATTACAAATCCAAGGGATTTATATTAAACCCTAGGATAAATATTATAAACATTATGAATAATATTATACCCTAGGAATATGAACTCTTAGATTAATAAACCCAAGGGATTGATATTATAAACCTAGGGGATTAATTCTAAAACCCCAAGGTATTATAAATACAAGGGAATAATATTAAAACCAAGGGATAAATATTATAAACTCAAGGTATATAAACCCCAAGATAAATATTATAAACCCAAGGGAATAATAAGCCAAGGGATTAATACTAAAAGCCCAAAGGATTATAAACCCAAGGGAATAACATTAAACCCAAGGGAATAATATTAAACCCAAGGATTTTTTTTTATAAATCCAAGGTATATAAACCCTAATATAAATATTATAAACCCTAAATAAGCATGCTTAACCATAGTTGGTTTTCATGTTGACACAATCTTTGTCACAATGCAACATTGGACTATGGTTGACCATGATTGAGTTTTATATTGAGACAACGACTTTCAAAATGTGACGTTGGACAATGGTTGATTTTCATATTGAGACAATATTTGTCACAGTGCGACATTAGACCATGGTTGACCATGGATGACCATGTTTGTCTCAATGTGATGTTGGACCAAGAGACAATCTTTGTCACAACGTGACCATGGTTGACGATGACTTACAATGGTAGATTTTCATATTGAGACAATCTTTGTCACAATGTGACATTGGAACATGGTTGACCATGGTTTATTTTAATATTAAGGCAATCCTTGTCATAATGCAACATTGGACCATGGTTGACCATGATTATAAACCCAAGGAATTTATATTAAACCCTATGATTAATATTATAAACCATATGAATAATATTATAGCCTAGGAATATGAACTCTTAGATTAATAAACTCAAGGGATTGATATTATAAATCGAAGCGGACAATAAACCAAGGGATTATTTTAAAACACCAAGATATTATAAACCCACATGAATAATATTAAACCCAAGGGATTAATATTACAAACATAAGGTATATTAACCTTAAGATAAATATTGCAAACCCAAAAATAAACATGGTTGACCATGGTTCATTGTGATATTGAGACAATCTTTGTCACAAAGCGACATTGGACTATGGTTGATCATGATTTAATTTCATATTGAGACAAACTTTGCCACATTCTGATGTTGGAATGTGGTGTCATATTGAGAAAATTTTTGTCATAACATGATGTTGGACCATGGTTGACCATAATTATAAATTATAGGGATTTATATTATAAACCCTATGAATAATATTAGACCCTAGGATAAATATTATAAATATTACACCCTAAGATAAATAATACACCCTAGGATAAATACTAAACCACAATATTGACACAATCTTTGTGAAAATGAGACGATGAACTATGGTTGACCATGATTAACCATAGTTGATATATGCTAAAAAACATCATTTCTTCTCATTTATATGGCCATTCAACTTGTATAAATAAAACCAACCAACATAGTTTAATATTATTATTAATATTAATATTAATATTAGTATTAATAGTAATTATATTAAAAACAATAATGTCATTAATAATATTAATATTAAAGATTTATATTAATACTAATATTAGTATTAATAAATGATTAATATTAATTTCAACATTATATTAACTTAATATCAATATTATATTAAATTTATACTAATATTAAACTTAGTATTAAAATCTTGGTTGGATTAAAGTGAAAGAAAATTCCCAAATGGTATTGTATGCAATTTATATTTACAAATTTTTAGGGTTTTGTAAACAGGGAGGACATGCTTGTCTTGGTAAAAAGCGATTTCCTTAAATCTTGACACACACTCCGCTCAGATTCACACATCAAGCCTCTGGACCACTCTTGCATTTTATTTATTTTTCCTTAATTCAATATATTTTAAAAATAAATTATTAGACAATATACTCATTTTGTTTTTCTCTGAAGATGAGCGCAGGTGAAATCTCATCTATCCCTGAGACTTAAATGAAGCATATTCGCTTCAGAGTAATTAGCAGTCATCGATATATTAAAAAAAGTCAACTGCGGTACATCCATGAGGGGTCAATATAGGGGAAGCCTGTGACTAATAATTATAATAAATATCAAGTAATAATACTCAATTTATAACTAATTTTGGTTATTATTTCATAATTTAAAATAAACAAACCAATTATACAACAAAATTATTTAAATAATATTAACCATTTAAATAATAACTATAACATTAATAACCTACTTTAATAATATAACTCAAGTTACAACTTTAATATATAATCTAATAGTTATTAACAATTAGAGAAGATAGCTACCAATGAAGAGTTAAGAGGCATATTGTTATAAAGGGGTAGCAATAAGGTTTTCAAGAGCGATTATTAAGGATTATAATAAGTATAAATTAATAATATTTAGTTTTTATGAATAAAAACATTTTACTACTTTGAAGTTATCTAAATATTTAAAAAGTTAAATAATGAACTAATTTTTATGTAAATATATATTGTTAAAGGACATGGAATAGATAATATTAAAGAAAGCAAAATAGTTTTTAATCTAGAATATAGCAAAAGAAAATTGTTAGATGCATAATCATGCACTTTTTTATCAAACAAAATCTTAAAATGTGGAAAAGTCAATAATTATTTATATTAATAATATATTAATTTACACATTAACACACTTCCAAGACATTAGCATTTCATAAATCTACACATATTACTATACATTACACATGTCATCTATGTTTTCTTATCATTAACTTTTTATTCAATTCCTCAAAAATAATTCATTGAAGTTCTCTTAAAAATGTGTATAACAATTTTTTAGAAAATTTAGAATAATTAAAACCAATAGGAAAATTTCATTGCAAAAACCATAGTTATTTATTTATTATTACTAGTAAGGAATTACATAAAAATCATCTGAAAATAACTTGAAAATGGATAAGTTGGAGATACCTGATCTTCCTCAAAGCTTTATGCAGATGAACTTCCTCAAAATCCTTTTGTGGATGAACTCCCTAGTGTGCAATGTAAGTTACTTCATCCTTTTATTAGTTACGCCAAAATCTCGCTGAGCTCCACTAAAGAAGAGTTGTTCTTCCTCTTTACTAGATAGGGTGGAATTTTTCACCACCATAACTAATTGCAACTATTGTCGCCTCCACATACAACCTCAGATTTCTTACAAGACCAATGCCTAAAAAATCTAGATTTTGCGTGTCTCGTATGATTCTTGGGAGGAGGAAGACATCACATACATTTTTGTACACTTATATGAATGAATATCTAATCAACAACATGGGTTTGTTCATTCATCAAAAGACATAAGCCATGCATCGTGTAGTACTTCTTTGCACATAAACAATGTACAGAAATATACATATAAACTCGTGGAAGTTGAGCAGTTCAAGGATCTACAATTTAATTAGTTTTAATAGAGCAATTGAAGGAGATAAAGAGATAGAATTACTCATTATATTGAGCCTGAAAGAATTAAGAATTCTACATATATCTGAGTTAAAGATAAACCTGATAGATGAATAAGGAATGGGTGCGATGATTCATGGAGCACAATTTAAACATATAATTTCAAAGATTCATATAGCCATAGATATTAACAAGTTAATACAAATGAAGTCGTGAGAACTTAAGAAACATTTCTGGAAGCTACATTAACATGAAATCATAGAGGAAACATGAACATAATGGAATCTAAGCAAAGAGGAAACATATTATAGTACTCGAATGAGGAAGCACCACCATTTCATTAATATTATGAATGATGCATATCCTAAAGTCATACAGTCTCAAAAATAACATAGAGCTCTTCTTCTGAATTCTGAACCTCTTTTCCTATTCTCTAAAAGTATATATACTTGAACAACCTCTAAAGCCTAGGCTGTTAAGAAGATATTCTTTCTTGATCTCTTACATTATTAGAAAAATTATGAATCAAAATTGAGCATGCACGAAGGCATCACTCTCGTAACAATTTTTTTTGCAAAAATAATAAAAAGCTTAGAGTAACCATAACTGAAAAGTAAAAGACCAAAGCCATTACTCGCAAAATAAACAAGATAATCATTGTCAACAAGAAGACGAGGAAACTTGGTGAGAATTTGTAGAACCCCATGGATGAACCATTTGAAGCATAGGAGGGTTATAAAACTACTCACGTTGCTTCCATATAGCTGGATGAGGAGGTGGAATAGAACTGAAATGTTGGTATAGGATTCACGGATTGGCGACCCTGATGTAGTCTAGTTTGCATTAAGAAATACTTTTAACCATCCCAAGAAGATCAAATTCCTTTTCCAAGAAGTTGGTAATGGTTGATCCCTTAAGGATGGTCTTTATTTCAGGAGTTTCACCTACCCTACACTTAACCTCCATTAGGTTTTTATTGTATGACTCTTGTGAGAGAAGTTCTCCATCTTCTCCCTAATAGTTAGGTAATATAGCTTCAAGGAGCTTATTAAATGTGATATCAAAGCTTGACATCTCTTTTCGTAGCTTAGTCAAACTTTTCTCTGCCTTTGACCTCACTTCTTCTTTGGATATAACTTTATAAATCTCAGCCACTGCTTCCACCCTGTCTGGTATATCAAGAGACCTGAGCTCCTATGTCTTTCTTTCAGTTAGAAACTGAATGTACTTCATAACATATTGGGTGTTTTTAATACTGGTCTTCTTATTGCTTTGAAGAGCTGGGGAATATTCCTTGTAGAGATTCCTTTTGTAATGTATCAGAATCAATTGCTCCCAACATTTATCAACACGTTGGATAATCTTGTCCTACACCCCTTGCCTCACTTTTGTGAGTGCCAGATTTCCTTTCAGCTTGGCCTTCAACTCCTTGATCTCCATCTCATCTCCAGAAATATTCAGTTATATTAACTCCTTGGTAAGTCGATCAGTGGGGTTTTGGTGATCGTCTTTAACGAGCATAGTATGAACATGAGAGAGAACCTAGATCTATAAAATATCTAGCCTCTATTGTAGGGCCTTGTCTCTTTCTCTACTTGCATTCAGTTCCCTAGATAATGCCTCCTTTTTCCTTCTCTCTTTGTATTAGCTCAAGGGTTTGGACATGCTCACCTTCAGTCATCTTTCGCTGCCTTCTCAAGATAAAGTTGTTTGACTTGGATTCCTTCTGAACTATTGTCACTGCTGATTTATCTATGGTATCCATTCCATTTTTAAGATCAACTCCTTATAATAGTCCTTTTGTTGGAAGAAAATGAGACTTGACCTTCTCAACGTTTAAATTCTTGACAAGCTTATCTATGTAATCCTGGGCTCGATCAATAGCTATTTGATTCCTATCGATATCATTATACAAAATTTCCACCACTTGCCGATGTAGATTGACCTCGTCCACTAAAGGGATTCTAGTCAGGTCCAGAGTCACATCTAGGTCCTAAAACTTGGAACCCGAAGGTAAGGTTTGGATAGATGGGTGCTTCAACCTCATTTTCATCTTGTCTTTCTCTAGATCTGTTGTAGCTAATAGCCGAGTGTGTCGAGGGGTGATATGTGTAGTCATGTCTTCATGTATCTTCTCCTTTTCCCTTTTGTTTCTCATATGTATGTTCCTGCCCTACGCCCAACATTTTCCTGTTGCATAAAGACTTTCCTCAGACTCTAGGATGGCTACCTCAGTCACAGATGTTGTTGAAACCTCAGGAGGTATGTCCAAATTTACTTGAAATCTTGGGTTCTCAGTCACTTGTTCCTGGAGCTGGATTCTTGGTACTTAATCTTCTTGCTCTTGTTCATGCTCCTATTCCTATCCTTTCCCTTGACTTTTGGCTCTTTTATGAGCTGGTCCTTCTTCTATGTCAGTCGTCCCTGAGGTGTCAACAGCCCTCTTTTGTGTCTTGTCTGTGCTGACTGTGGATTCAGTCTCCATGTCTGTATTAAGATGTTAGGAATAAAAGTTAGCTTTCCATTCAACCTCAGGCTTAGGATCATGCCTATAGGTTGAGGCTTTAATCTTTTCCCTTCACCGAGCAAGGAGACCTCAGGGATCGTAATTCCAAATTTGACCTTTCTCAAATTCCATGGATTCAAGCATAGTTTCAATTGTTTTAAAGGAATTCCTAGTGCTTATCATAAAAGGACCTATTGGTTGTCCCAATTTAAATATGTAACCTTTATTAGCCAGTACAAAGTGGAGCATATCAACATGGAGGATTTTCCTGAGGAACTCAAGGGAAAACACTCTCATTGGTAGGAACACTGGAAAATGATAAGGGGGAATCTCACACCTGTACAACCATATCTCTGTGTAATCCTCATCGAGGTACCCGTCCCCACTGGAAATTTTCTCACGAAGATGGAAGAGCTCTTTTTTGTTAGGAAATTTATTTATTTTTTTGGGCGGGGGGGTAGATTTCGTGAATGATTCGGTAGGTGATGGCCATGAAGGATGAAAGGAATTGAGAATAGCCTCCCAAGCTTAGCCTTTTCCTTACAGAAATGTTGCAATCAAAGAATGTATTTCCTTCCTTATTAAGGGTAAACACATCCAAGTGAAGGCATTGGAATTCTTCAATGTGATTATAGAGAAACAAATAAAATAACAGTGAATAATAACAGAAGGTGGTAGCGGTTCTAAGGTAGTTGAATTTAAAATGGATGGAGTCCGAAAGGTACTGTAGGATGTTCAACTGACATCCAGGTTCTTTCATTTTGTGTAGACATCCGAGAGCCACCATGCTTAATTGTAGAGTGGAGTTCTTTTCCAAAAGACCAACTATAGTGCTAAGATTAGTTGTAAGGAGGGTTTAGAAAGAGTGAATGGGAGCTAAACATCTGAGTTCAAGGTTTTGGCTTTGAGGGCAAGGACTTTCTCCAAAAAGGAATGCATTTCTCTCTCAGGGAGTGTCGTGAAATGTCCCTCTAGGGTTGAATCGATGAAGGCACACATGGAGGAAGAAGTGGGGAAGTTGAGATCTCTCTCAATTAGAAGAGGGGTTATTTATAGAATTACATTCCCCAAGGGAGAAATAAAACAATTCCTCTTGACTTGGTAGCAGTCCAACAACCAAATTACGAACTCAGGGAGATGATGTACTAGGGAGGAATCTGGTAGTATAACTGAGAAGATACAACTTGGAATGGGTCTTCATTATTCACATGGCTTGAGAATATTTCATAACAGAGGTTGGTGAGGGAAAAGGGACAATCAGGGTTCACTCTATGAGCCTCAGTGTCGATTAGATGACTTGCACTAGGGTTCTAAACCTCATTAGTGTTTGGGGTTGCAGGGGCCACGTGTTTCATCCCTGCGAATAAAACAAAATGAGAAAACAAGGAGACTGTGTGGTGTCAGGTTACTTGGAGCTCGTAGGGGAATGAAAGCGACTTTGGAGGATGCCTGTGGTCTCTTGGAGAATGGAAAGAAGGCTCTTGCGCTGTTTTCTAGGTGGGAGATTATTTGACCATGATGAAGAATCAATGTTGGGTAAATATTTTTAGGTTTTATTTGTTTATGCAGATTTATAGGTTCAAGCCCAGGTGGCAAGAGATCGAGGCACGAGATGAGCACACATGGAGGCAAACGTTTGGTCAGGAAAGGCAATGGATTAGTTCAGATTACCCGAACACAACTTTCACTATTACCTTTAGATTTTTAAATGGACGTTGACATCTTGTTTGTACCCAAATTTTGAGCCGTGAATGAGAGGATTCCACTTGGTAGGCAGTCCCTACTTGTTTCTGCGAGGGGCATCGCGGTGCAAATCAATCTTTTGTCAGGCCTGGAATTGATTAGGGTTGTTCATTAGGTGCTGACTTATTCAACGCCAAGGCCTGTGACAGTGTTAAACCACATGTGATTATACTGCCACAATTGCGCTTGGACATTGCCACCTGTGGATTATGGGGAGGGGAGAAACCTAAACTTTAACTCTGTAAACCTTATACTACAATTCTTCTTGAATCATTAGTTTTAGGTCTTATCGCTTTACCTTAGGTTTATATAATTTCCTTACCCAACTATGAATGTGTGATTTTAATCTTTGTAGGTTAGGGCGTTCCCTTCGAACTTGGATGAATGATATTAATGTTCATGGCATCTCAACTCGGTTCTATGGAGAAGCCTTAGTGCTATCCGGTGATACCAACAACCAACTAGGGTATCTCTCTCAACACTAAAATTGGGAAATGTACAAGGATTTTCCCCACACTGTAAGCTACTAAAGGTCCCAAAGACCACACATGATAAACCAAATATTCATGTCTTCAAATGATCTCATAACTTTCATTTATTATTACTATGGTTATCAGAATACCATAGGTCAATAACATGGGTGTGAAAACCATGGGTCTTTTTCTTATCCGAAAAATACCCATGGTTATGATATTTTTGTTATAGATAGTGTAGTAGGTCGAGATAGTAGTGTCAAGGTTGAGTCAGCTCTAAGGCTTAAAATTACTTGGTATAAAATCTGTATAATTCATAAGGAAATTCAACTTCATATGTATTTTTGTAAATTTTGGTTATGACATAAAAAATTCAGTAATGTGATGAACAAAGGACTAATAAAAACATGAGGTTGAGTCAGATCTAAGGCTTAAAATTACTTGGTATAAAGTCTGTGGAATTCATAAGGAAAGTCAACTTCATATGTATTTTTGTAAATTTTGGTTAAGACATAAAAAATTGAGTAATGTGATGACAAAAGGACTGATAAAAACATGGTTTTACTATAGTTGGTTTCGTCTCGCAGAGTATGTACTTTTTTTTTTTTTTATATGAGTAGAAATCTCACTACTTAGAAAAGAAAAAGAATATAAGAAATGTCAAATCTTGTGGATGGGGTTTTATTTTTTATTTTTCATTTATTTATTTAATATAATCTTAGTATATTTTCCTAGGAACTATGAAATCATGTTTTTATATATTTTTTTTTTAATTATGAAAAGGTTATGCTTTTTTTAATAATGAAAAAAAATATTATATTTATTTATTTTTATTATTTTTTTCTAAGAAATTAGTGATCACTACATCAATGGAATATTTATATTAGAGATATTCACATAAAAAAAATCACTTCCTACCAACTATATCATAAAATTGATCTGAAGAATGTTGAAAAATATAATTAAAATAAATAATAATAATATATAATAATGTTTATTTCTATAAATTATATAATTTATAAACATAATGAAGTAATATTCTCAAATATATATTATATATTATATATATATATATATATATTATTATATATAATATATATATATATAATTGAATTGCTTGATGATGAGTATAATTAGCAGTCTGGGTAGTGTGGTTTTTTTCCAGAGAAGGGTTTTCCAACAGAATATATTTTGTTCACTTGTACATGTTTCCTTATGGTTCTGATATGTTTTTTTATATGATTTAATGTACTAATGGGTTAATGAATATTGTGATTTCGTATTTTAAAATGACTTTAAAATTTAACAAACACTGTCACTACTAATTCACACCCCCAGTAGTGAAAACATTTCAACCAGGGTCAACAAGACCAATTCCCTACCATAGAACTATTAAACATAATGAAATATTTGCAGGAAAAAAATGTAAACCTTTGTTCTACACATTAATGAATGTTAAATGCTAGTGTAGAACAAGAATAGTTAACCAAAAACATGATAGGGAAATCAAATTCCAAGACTGTGGAAGTAGTGAAGGAGAGAGAAAATAAAGGAGAAACTGCAAAAAAAGAAGACAGTCAACGAGATGGTTGAATGTCAAGAAGGAAAATCCAAGGAGGAGGAACATAGCTCATTCAAAATTCAATCTAAATCTAGAAATAAAACTAAGGTAGAATCACATGGAGAATTTAGAAAAAGCAAACCCCCACCATATGATGGGGAATGTGAGGAAGTGGTAGAAGCCTGGTTGCTCAATATCAATCGATATTTTCATGTTTATGATTATTCCACTGAAAAAAAGGCCAAATTAGCCACGTATCAATTGTAGGTGAATGTTTCCCTATAGTGGGAAGATATTAGATCAATTCATAATTTGGAGGGATATTACAAGTGGTATTAGAATAAAAACTAGGTTAAAAAATTGAGACCTCATGACAACCATGATTCCATATAATAGTGAACTTTTGATCTTGCACAGATAATATACTGAAAGAATATATAAAGAGGGAAACACCAATGCAGAGTCTCAAGAAGACACTCATATAGGAAAAGAAGAGATTTATGTATGTACACCTAGGTAAGCAAGCCCAAGTGCCTACCATAGAACTATTAAACATAATGAAATATTTTAAATATAAATTGTAAAACTTTGTGCCAGACATGAACAACTATTAGAGGCTAGTGCAAAACAAGAATAGTTAATCAAAAACCTAAAAGAAAATAAAATTCTAAAACCGTGGAGGTAGTGAATGAAGGATAAATAAAGGGGAAACTTCAAAATAGAAGATAATGGAAGAGTTGGTTGAAATCCAAGAAGGAAAATATAAAGAGGAACATAGCTCATACACAATTTATTCTAAATATGGAAAGAAACCCCAGGTGGAATTACATAGAGAATTTAGAAAAATTAGACTCCCACCATATGATGGGGAATCTTAGGAAGTGGGAAAAGCCTGGTTTCTCAATATTAATTGGTATTGTCAAGTTTATGATTATTCCACTAAAATAAAGAGAAAATTAGCCATGTATCAATTGTAGGGGATATCTTTCCTATGCCAGGAGAAGATTAGATCAATTCATAATCTACAAGGAAAATAGGTTAATAGGGAGGAATTCCAACAAATACTTAAGGAGAAGTCTCTAACATAACATTATTTTTATGATAAGGAAAAGGAATTTCATTATTTAAAACTAGGACAGATGCTTATGGATGAGTTGGTAACTAAGTTCACACATATGTTACATTTGTACCCTACAGAAACTAAGAGAAAGAGAAAATTGAGTTGTTTATAAATTGTCTTTTGCTCTCCTTCAAAGAGTGAATTTAATATGATAACCTGAGAATATGGATGAGGTTTTCCAGAAGGTGAGAATTTGCTACCAACAATCCAAGAATACAAGTGAGAGCTTGAAATATTGTCCTAACAAAAGGAAGGATAGAGTTGTGCATAATAGTAAGGGAGGAAAAGATGGATAGTTTAAATAGTTTGGTAAAAGGGGTCAAAGTCATAGTTTTAATAAAAATAACAATGAGTCTTAAAAATCGCAATTGCAAACCTAGGTTGGGTCCAAAAGTGCTGAATCTAACAAGGGACTTAACAGGAAGGACCAAGAGATTTTGAAGTGTTAGGGTTGCAGTGATCACTACCTTTTGTGAAATTGTCCCTACAATATGAGGTCAGTGCATCATATTCAAAATTTCCAAGAGGCCTCCATCATCAATGATGTAGCCAAGAACATTCTACACATTAGTGCATCTTTGGAAGAAAGGAAGAGCACCAATCGACCATGGTGGAGATGAAAGGTATTATCTTTAACCAATATGTTTCTATATTAACTGATCCTGGTCCTAGCCTAAGTTATGTTATCCCTAAATTTACATAAAATTGTAAATTATTGATTGGAATATATAAAAAACCCTGGATGGTTTATTTAGTTATGGGTGCAAAAAGAGAAGTGATTAGTCAGGTGAAGATTTTTCTAATTGTGCAAACTGGGAAATATATAACATTAAATTTAAATATACTTATGTTAGGTTCTTATGATGTTTTAATAGACATGGAATGGTTGGAAAGCGATAAAGAAATTGTTAATTTTCTTGAGAAAACAGTTACATGTATTACAAATAGTGGGAAAACATAAATTATACGAGGCATACCTCGACTTGTTTTAGTACATCAAATATCAACATTGCAACTAAAGAAGGCTATAAAAAAAGGGTGTCAATTCTTTGTCATTAAAGTGGAAGATCATTCTCAGAACTAGTCAGTTAGGTATTTGGAGGAATTGGAGGTGGTACAAAATTATGAAGATGTTTTACTAGAAGATATTCTTGGATTACCACCTAAGAGGTAAATAAACTTCTCTATAGAACTGATACTGGGAAAAATGTTGGGTATGCAAGGCCCCTTACTAGATGACTATACCAGAACTCATGGAGTTGAAAATAAAGGTACAAGAATTGTAAGTAAGGGTTATATTAGGCCTAGTGTGTCCCCATGGAGGCACACTAGATCTTTTTGTCAAGAAAAAGGATGGGATTTTTAGGTTGTGAATTGACTATCACCAGTTGAAGAAATTAACGTTAAAAAAAAGATATCCTTTGCCTCACATTGACGATGAATTTGACCAAATCAAGGAGGAAACTATATTTTTCAAGATAGACCTCAGATATTAATATCACTGGCTAAGGATAAAAGAGGAAAACATACTAGAAAAAAACATTATGAACCCAGTATGGACACTGTGAATTCACAATATTACCCTTCGAGCTTACAAATTCACCTACCACTTTTATGTGCCTCATGAACAATGTGTTCAAAAAAATTTAGATGAGTTTGTGTTGATTTTTATAGATGATATACTAATATATTCCAACGTTGGAAGAACATAAACAACATTTGGAAATAATGTTACAAAGATTATGGGAACATCAACTCTATGCAAAATTCTGCAAATGAGAATTTTTGTAGGACAAGATACAATACCATGGCTAGCTAATACAAGATCATTTATGGGAATTATTGGTTACTATCACAAGTTTATAGAGGGATTTTCCAAGCTGGCATATTCTACAACCTCCTTACAAATGAAAGAGGTGAAATTTGAATGGACACAACAATGTCAAGAAATATTTGAGAGGTCAAAACATCTACTAATTTTGGTTATCATTTAATAAATCATTACAAATAAATTAAAATAAACAAACCAATAATACAACAAAATTATTTAGATAATATTAACCATTTAAATAATATAACTCAAGTTATAACTTTAATATATAATATAATGATTTATTAACCATTATTGAAAATAGATATCAATGAAGAGTTAAGAGACACATTGTGATAAGGTGGTAGCCATAAGGCTTTTTTTTTTTTTTTTTTCAAGAGAGATTATAATCATTATAATAAGTATAAATGAATAATATTTATTTTTAAGGATAATTTTTTTTTTAGGACTACTCAAGTTATATAAATATTAAAAGGATAAGTATTAACTAATATTTATGTAAATATATATATTTTAAAAGGACATACAATAGATAATATTAAAGAAAGAAAATAGTTTTTAATCTAGAATATAGCAGGAGGAAATCGTTAGATGCATAATCATGGACCATTTTATCAAACATAATCATAAAATGTGGTAAAGTCAATAGTCATTTATATTAATAATATATTAATTTACACATTAACACACTTCCAAGACATTAATAATTCATAAATCTACACATAAACATATTGATAACATATTACTATACATTAACACATGTCATCTATGTTTGCTTATAATTTACTTGGGATTACTAGGTCAACCATGGTCAACCATAGTAGATTAGGTTGACTGAGGGGGACTTCATTCGTTTAACCTCTGACATATTGTATGGTATACTAAACAATACCCCTACTTGACTACATATTGAAATATTTCTATAAAAATCGCATTATTTAACCCCCTACCAATACTAAAATAACACACCTTCCCAACTTAAGAAAAACCCCTACTTTCACTAGATATTGTAGGTACCCATTTTTTCATTAACAATTTTATACCCATCTATACTTTTTCCTTAACTTCGAGCTCCATTTTTTATACCTGCCAATATAAAAACTCTTTATGCCCTACATATCCCCCAATATATTTTGCCATTTCTTTCCTCAATATATATCTCCCAATATGAATGCATGTGGTATGATATTGCTCCCTCGATGAAGCCCCCATGGGTTGACCTAGGTTTACTAGTTTAACTAGGTTGACCTAACTTTATTAGGTTCAAGGTTTACTAAGTTGAGCTAATTTTACTAGATTTGCCACATTGGCCTAAGTTTACTAGATTGACTAGAGTAGAATAGGTTTGTGTGATATTCCTTAACTTAAATTTTATTTAACTCCTCAAAAATAATTCATTGAAGTTATTTATAAAATGTGTATAACAATTCTTGTAAAAAATTTAGCATAATTAAAACCAATAGGAAAAATTCGCTATAAAAACCATAGTTATTTATTTATTCATATAGTAACAAATTACATAAAAATCATCTGAAAATAACTTGAAAATGGAGAAGTTGGAGATACCTGATCTTTCTCAAAACTTTATGTGGATGAACTTCCTCAAAATCCTTCTGTGGATGAACTCCCTCGTCTGCAATGTAAGTTTCTTTATCCTTTTATTAGTTACGCCAAAATCTCACTGAGCTCCACTGAAGAAGAGTGGTTCTTCCTATTTACTAGCTACTGATTGCAACTATTGACGCTTCCAGAGATAGCCTCGGATTGCTTACAAGACTAGTGCCTGGAACATCTATATTTTGTGTGTCTCGTATGATACTCGGGAGGAGGAAGACATTACATACATTTTTATACACTTATATACATGAATATCTAATAAACAACATGGGTTGGTTCATTCATCAAAAGACATAAGAGATGTATCGCATAGTACTTCTTCGCACATATACAATGTACATAAATATACATATAAAATCGTGGAGGCCGAGCATTTCAAGGACCTACAGTTTAATTAGTTTTAACAGAACAATGGATTGAGATAAAAAGATAGAATAACTCATCATATAGAGCTCAAAAACATCAAGAATTCTACATATATCTAGGTTAAAGATAGACCTAATGCATGAATGAGGAATGAGTGCGATGATTCATGGAGCGCAATTTAAATATATAATTTCAAAGATTCATACAAACATAGGTATTAACAAGTTAATAAAAATGAAGTTGTGAGAACTTAAGAAACATTTCTCGTAACTATAATAACATGAAATCATAGAGGAAGCATGAACCTAATGGAATTTACACAGAGAGGCAACATATTGTAGTACTCGAATGAGGAATTACCACCATTTCATTAATATTCTGAAAGATGCATATCTTAAAGTCATACAGTCTCAAAAATAACATAGAGCTCTTCTTGCGAATTCTGAACCTCCTTTCCTTTTCTCTGAAAGTATATATACCCAAAACAACCTCTAAAGCCTAGGCCATTAAGAAGATATTATTTATTGATCTCTTACATCATTACAAAAATTATGAATCAAAATTAAGCATGTGCGAAGGCATCGCTCTCGTAACAGAAAGTTTTGCAAAAATCATAACAAACTTAAAGTAAACATAACTGAAAAGTAAAAAACCAAAGCCATTACTGGCAAAATAAACAAGATAATCATTATCGATGAGAAGATGTGGATTCTTGGTGAGAAGTTGTAGAACCTTGTGGATGAACCATTTGAAGAGTAGGAGGGTTAGCAAACTTCTCGCATTGTTGCCACATAATTGGAGGAGGAGGTGGAATAGAATTGAAATGTCGGTAAAGGATTCGCATATCGACAACCCCAATGTAATCCAATTTGCATTGAGAAAGACTTTTAACCATACAGAGAAAAATCAAATTCGTTTTACAAGAAGTTAGTAATGGTTGATACCTTAAGGATGGTCATTATTTCAGGAGTTGCACCTATCCTACACTTAACCTCTGTTAGTTTTTTATTGTGCAACTCCTGTGAGAGCAATTCTCCATATTCTCCCCAACAGTTAGGTAACCCAGCCTCAAGGAGTTGATTAAACGTGACATCAAAAATTGACATATCTTTCTATAGCTTAGCCAAACTTTCCTCCACCTTTGACATGGCCTCTTCTTTGGAGATAAATTTATAAATCATGGCCACTGCTTCCACTCTGTCTGGTATATTAGGACACCTGAGCTCCTATGTCATTCTTTTTATCAAAAACTGAATCTACTTCCTAGAATATTTGTAGTTGTTAATACTAGTCTTCTTATTGCTTTGAAGATTTGGGGAATATTCATTACAGAGCTTCCTTTTGTCATGTATCAAAACCAATTTCTCCTAGCATTGATCAAATCGCTAGAAAATCTTGTACCACACCCCTTGCTTGGCTTCTGTGAGTGCCAAATTTCCTTTCATCTTGGCCTTCAACTCCTTGATCTCCTCAGTTGCACTATGAGACTCTTGGGTGAGCTTATCAATGTTAAATTTTGTTTATTGGAGTTTTATTTCTTTTTGAGTCACCTGGGACTTGGCTACATCTAACTCCCTCTGAACTCTCTCCAGCTCATCTCCAGAAAGCTTTAGTTCTGTTAACGCCTTGGTAAGGTGATCAATGGGGTTTTGGGGAATGCCTTGGACCAGCACAATACAAACATGAGAGTTGACCTAGCTTTGTAAAATATCCAGCCTCCATTCTAGGGCCTCAAGTCTTTCTCTACCTGCATTCAGTTCCCTGGTTGATGCCTCCTTTTACTTTTCACTTTGTATTAACTCAGGGGTTTGGACATGCTCACCTCCAGTCATCTTTAGTTGCCTTCTCAAGATCAAGTTCTACACCTTGGATTCCTTCTAAACTATTGCCATTACTGCTTCATCTACTTGATCCAGTCCTATTTTCAAGATCATCTCCTTATAATACTCCTTTTGTTGGAAGAGAGCATGAATAATTGAATTTTTTGACGAATAATATAATTATTTGAGCAACGTAGTAGCAGGGTGGTTTTTTTTCCCAAAGAAGGGTTTTCCACCAAAAAATATTTTGTTCACTTGTGCATGTTTCCTTATGCTTCTCATATGTTTGTTTATATAATTTAATATATTAATGGGTTAATGAATATTGTGTTGTAGTATTTTAAAATGACTTTAAAATTTAATAAACATTGTCACTACTGATTTCCGCCACCCCCCCTCCCATCTCCCCCTCTCATTAGTGAATACATTTCCAATAGGGTCAACGGGCATGAAATATTTACAAACAAAAGACGTAAACATTTGTGCTACACATTAATGAATGTTAAATGCTAGTGTAGAACAAGAATAGTTAATCAAAAACATGATAGAAAAATCAGATTACAAGACTGTGGAAGTGGTAAGGAGGGAGAAAATAAAGGAGAAATTGCAAAAAAAAAGATAGTCGACGAGATGGTTGAAATTCAAGAAGGAAAATCCAAGGAGTAAGAACATAGTTCATTCAAAATTAAATCTAAATATGGAAATAAAAACAAGATAGAATTACATGCAAAATTTAGAAAAAGCAGACCCCCACCATATGATGGGGAATGTGAGGAAGTGGCAGAAGCCTAGTTGCTCAATATTAATTGATATTTTCATGTTTATGATTATTCCATTGAAAAAAAGGCCAAACTAGCCATGTAGCGGTTGTAGGTGAAAGCTTCCCTATATGATTCTTTTCATTTTTTGTTGAATAGTTAGATTTTGGAAAATTTTAGAAAGGGGAAACAAAAGACAAATTTATTTTGGTAAAGTAGCTTTCAGAAAATTTGAATCTGTGTTTAAATATTCATCATAATGTTGTGACAGTGTCACTTTTAGGTTTATATGTGTTATAAATTATACATGCATTTATAACTTGCAACATAGGGCTTTCCAGATAACATCTAGAGGGTAATTTATATACTTTGTCGGGAGTTGTCAATAGGTAACCCAAGTAAACTCTAAATTAGGAATTCCTTAAAATGAAAAGAGGGCATGGAAAGAATAGAAAATGTGAATGGAGGTAAATTTTATATGCAATATGAAGTTATTTTAACTACCTTTTTTATATGGTCTAGTTTTAATTTGGCAGAAAGAATGGTGATTGAAAAAAAAACAAGGAAATTGGGTATTAATAATTATTCACAAATATACAAACTTATATTGACATGGGAGGAGGCTTAAACTATCTGTGTTATGCTTCGTAACCTGCAAAGCAATACCGAACTAAGAATATGCACGGAAAAATACCGAGAACACAGAATATGTTAAGAAAATATACCCAGAACACAGAATAGCAAAGATTTTATTACTCAGAGAGAAATGTTCACAGGCCTCTTCGAGGGGGCAACCTCCAATAGAGCAGAGCTCGATTACAAAACAAGACACGATGCTCCTCGCAGGGAGTCTCTATCCTTTATATATGACTCCTACATGCAATACCACGGGCCAATACCGTGTGTTTTATTAATACCGTCTATCTAATACTACCGCCCATTTATCCTCTATCTAATACTACCGCCCATTTGCAACTAACTGTGGTCCTGTCATTAATTGCGGGTTAACCACTTACAAATATTAATATGGGCTTTATTGACTCTTGACTATGACGTGATCCCGTGACATAAATAAGGGGGTTAGGGTGGGACCGAAACATGCCCTCCCCCTTAAGACTAGCCTTGTCCTCAAGGCTGAAGCTGCGGAAACTGCTGAAGAATAGTGGCTGGTTCCCAAGTTGCATCTTCCGGATAGGTGTCTTTCCATTTGACGAGGACCTCTTTAATCATGCGGCCGCGCAGGTGCTTGTCTCGTGTGTCTAGAACCTTTTCCGGTTGAAGCCAGATTGACCCTTCCTCGTCCAATTCCGGTAGATTGGTTTGAACTCGGCAATTGTTCCCAATCACTTTCTTGAGGCACGATATATGGAAAACTGGGTGGCTTTTTGCTGTAGGTGGAAAAGCCAACTTGTAAGCCACTTCTCCAATGCGCTGAAGTACTTGGTATGGTCCATAGAATTTTGGAGAGAGCTTTTGACAACCCTTGTCTTTGAGTGATGTTTGCTTATAGGGTTGCAGCCTCAAAAAGACCTGATCCTTCTTGAAATTGGCGCTCTGAGCGATGTTGGTCAGCCTGTTGCTTCATACGGTTCTGAGCTTGATGAAGATTCTCGCGCAGGTGGGTGAGCATGGTTGCGCGGTGTTGTAGGAGTTGATCCACGGTTTGTACTTTGGAGCACCCCGTGAGATAAGAAATAGGGGAAGGCGGAAGTTGACCATAGACTGCTTCATAGGGAGTCATTTTGGTGGTGGCATGATAGCTGGTGTTATACCACCATTCCGCCACAGGTAACCACTGTACCCAAAGGTGTTGCTTTTCTGAAGTGAAACACCTAAGGTAGGTTTCTAGACATTTGTTGACTGCTTCGGTTTGACCATCTGTTTGCGGATGATATGAAGTACTGAGTTTGAGTTGAGTGCCTTTTATTCTGAATAGTTCCTGCCAAAAATTACTGGTGAAGATTGGGTCGCGGTCGGACACAATAGAAGTGGGCATGCCATGCAATTTGAAGATCTGATCCATGAAAGTTTGGGCAACCAACGTTGGTGTAAATGGTTGGGGTAGGGCGCAGAAATGAGCATACTTCGACAGTCGGTCCACAACCACCATGATGACTGACTTGTTCCCAGACTTTGGAAGACCTGTAATGAAATCCATGGAGACCTCCGTCCAAATTGACGCCGGAATGGGCAATGGTTGTAATGTGCCTGGTGTGTTGACTGTTTCCCCTTTGTGGCGTTGACAGACGTCACATTCTGCTACGAAAGTAAGGATGTCTTGTTTCATACCAGTCCAAAAGAATGATCTTCTGGTGCGCGCATACGTCTTCTGAAAGCCCGAATGTCCTGCAATGGGCGATGAGTGCAATTATGCCAAAATGCTACTTTTGAGGGTGGATGTTGGTGATATTACGACTCTGTCC
>APFE030212596.1:0-17701 GCA_000404065.3 Pinus taeda | reverse complement strand
GGGAGGAGGTCGAGGACATAAAAGAGGAGGAAGGGGGGAGGATGTGGGGGAGAGGAGCAGGAGGAGGTTATGAAGACAGAGGTAGAGGAGGGGTTGAGGAAAAGGACGTCGAGGAGGAGGAGTGTTCGGAGGTGGAAGCGAAGGAGGAGGAGGAGGAGGAGGGGATGTGGAGGAGGTTTTGTAGGAGGAGAAGCGGAGGAGGAGGAGGTGAATCGGTGGGAGGAGGAGTAGGAGGAGGATGAGGAGGGGAAAAGGTAGAGGCATATGTGAAGGAGGAGGAGGTGGAGTGGGTGGACGTGGAGGAGGGGGGAGGAGGAGGGCGAAAGCGAAGGAGGAGGAGGAGGCTTGGGGGAGGTAGAGGTAGAGGATGAGGGCTTGCGGAGGAGGAGAGGGGAGGAAGAAGGAGGAGGAATGAGGAGGAGGTGTGGGGGAAAGGTAGTCAAAGGATGAGAAGAAGAAGGAGAGGAAGAGAGAGGGGAAGGGGTTGAGGAGGAGTAGGGGGAGGGTGAGGAGGAGGAATAGAGGGGTAGAGGTGGGGGAGGGAGGAGGAGGAGGTGTGGAGAGGAGAGAAGGAGGGAAATGGAGGAGGAGGAGGGGAAGGAGATGAGGAGACGAGGAGTGAGATAAGGAGTACGAGCAAGGGAGGGACGGGAACGGGGAGGTGGAGAAAGAGGCAAAGGAGGAGGTGGAGGAGGAGGAAGGGGTGGTGGCAGAGGTGGAGGTGAAGGTGGAGGTAGAGGAGGGTGTGAGGAGGAGGAGTGGTTGGAGGCAGAGGTGGAGGAGGGCAGGGAGATGGGGGAGAGGAGGAGGAGCGATTGGAGGTGGAGGCGGAGGAGAGGGGGAGGAGGTGGTAAGAAGACTAAGAGGAGGAGCAGGAGGAGGAGGATGGGGCTGAGGCAGAGGAGGATGAGGAGGAGAAGGAGGAGGGGGGGAGGTGGAAGAGGGGGAGGAAAATAAAGCACAAATGAGGAGGTAGATGAGGAGAAGGAGGAGGCGGGGAAGAGGAGGAGGAGAAGGAGGCACAAGGGTAGAGGCGGAGGAGGAGGAGGTGTATGACAGGGGTGGAGGTGGAGGAGGTGTATGATAGGGGTGGAGGTGGAGGAGGAAAAGGTGGGGGCGAAAGTGGAGGAGGGGGAGGTGTTGGAGGCAAAGGAGGAGGAGGAGGAGGAGGAGGAGGAGTGGGTGGAGGTGGAGGTAGAGGCAGATTGGGGGAGGATGGGGGCGAGGGGGGGCAGGCGGAATGGATCGAGAAGCAACAAGCATTGGTTTTACACTCCCATTATGTATTTACACTAGATTTAATTTTGGTGTCAGGCCCATTGACATTCATATTAGAGTCATAATTTATTGATGTCTTTTCCAACATGCATACAATGTGGTGTACTGCATTTTTGCATTTCCTTCACCACTTTTGACCCTAGTTCCTTCTAGATTGGAAGATAATTTGTGCGTCTTATCTACTTTAGTTATAATTATTAATATGTCTATTTCCTCAAATAAACATGTATGTTCCAAAATATGCATGTTCAATTAATTACAAATATTTCTATTAAATATATGAATAATAACTTAGTAAGATTTAGTTCCCTACAATAGTGTATATTTGGAGCATTTTCTTACTAAAGGTGAAATAAAAGACTCATCCAAAACCATATCAAAAACAAATTCCATCATTACATCTAGATGCATCAATCATCATAATAATAAATTACATAGTCTCATACTTCATACCAGAACTTGTCTTCCATGAGTAAAAATTTTAGAATATGTTTTAGGATGGAACCCACTTAATTAACCATAAATTTATTTATGTCCATTTATATACTTTTATTTGAAATATTTCAACGTTTCTTCCCTTGAGATCTCTCATAAGTATCATCTACATTCTAGTTAAGGAATGTCCTTACATAGCAATCATTGACTCATAATTTTAATTTTAATATGAGTATAGTAATATGGTGATAGTATGGTAGAAGACACCTATTGGTACAAAATTAAACATAGTATTCAACTTTCTTTATTCTCCGTTAATGTTTTCAACACTCTCATGTCTATTTATCCTACATGATGACCACATCCCTAGAATTTCTAATCCAAATTTTTAATTCAATAATCATAGAATAAAATTTATTCATTTATCAAGTTTGAATATGAACAAGGTCTATCATTTAAAGTATATTAAGCCATTTTTACCTGATGGCTCATGGTATAGAGTCCTTTTTCCCTCCTAAGAGAATTTAATGACAACTTAAGTTTTGGGGAACATATAAAGAAAGAAAAATTTTACCTTCTACATAATTTACAACACTTAATAATTAGCAAAAATATATCAGTGACCAATTTTCCATTTATACTCATGGAAATTAAATAACACGTGAAATGTTGTTATTTCGTGTATTACTCTTAACTCTACCACAAAATGTAGCCAGACCAGATAGTGTATAAAGTGAAAAACTGTCACAAAATTTATTGGATGCATCCTATCTCCTAGCTCTTTGAAGGAGATCATTCTAGAGATGCAGAACATCAAACATTATGAACATTCCATTGTGAGTGGAGAAAATTTCATGTCTCCAGATACATTGGATTTTATTGCTAATTTGACCAAAACATTTCGCTATTTCTTTTTCATTGGGTGTTTAGAAAATTAAGTTAATTTTTAATTTACTTCGATTAGCATCCTTCCTCAATTCATTATTTAAATTGGCTAGGCTATGTCTTTCATAATTCAATGAATTAAAGTAAATCCTCAAAACAAATTTCCCAATCATCCAAACCAAATACAATAATTTTAACCTAATTACAAATGGATTTCAGTCAACCTCCTTCCTCAATTCATTATTTAAATTTAAATAGGGCAAGCAACGTTTTTGGCATTTAACATTAGAAAAGACTCAATCCACTTCACCCAAACCTAGAACAATAATTTTGAAGCAGAGTTTAAAAGAGAGATTGAAGTATAGCATATGTAGTGATTATGTAATTGCAGATGCTTTTCCTACCTCCCATATCGTGCACCAGAATGGTTTCAGGAAAAAATCATTGGTCACCCCTCTCAAATTAATCCATAAATTGCCATTGTTTCTGGTTGTCACTAAGAATGAACAGAATAGTTATGAAATCAAGGAAAGTTGGCAAGAATTTACAGTGAAGTGAGCCAGTATACCTTAAACCATACTTGAAACATGAAACAAAAAAATCATGAAAATTTCTTCATATGAGCAAGCCGTCATAAAAGAAGGCTATGCGAGAGTCATCATTGTGGTCATAGTTAGACTTTCCCATTAGGATGCCATATTTTCAACAACACCCCGCTCTCCTCTTTCGAGATGTAAATTTTTGCAACGACGGCCTCAAGGAAGTTTCTCAGCCTCCCTTACTAAATGATTGCAACACCTTTTGATATCTCCCTCTATGGAAGAATTCAAAGGAAATCTAAGCCAAAATACATCCAATATAGTTTTATCACCAAAGAGGATGAAATTTGATACCAATGTATGGGTAGGAGAAGTATTATATCGAAAAACTACTAATCGAACAAACATTGTGTACCCTCCATGCAAGGAGAAATTAAGACATGAGAAGATAAGATGAGCAAGATTTTCCCAGTGTGACTTGTCTATGTGCAAGTAAGGATAAGTGTTATCCAAATTACATAAGAAGACAGGAGGATAACCACTCACAACAAGTTGTCATTTGCTTGACTACAAGTTTTCATTTGTTTGGTAGCGTCACTCGCTTGCCTACCTAAGGGATAATTGTCCTCGACCTAAAGAACACCTCATGTTCTTATTACTTTTTCACCCAGAAAGAAACTCATAATTTCATAAGACCTTTACAAGTATTAGGGTTACTTCAGGTGAATAAGGTTATTGTTTTCCAGATGGAATGCAATTTGAATGCATTAAGTTATTAAAGGCACTCTTTATCCTTATTTGAGAAGTTAGCGATAACAATTTCATACTTGGCCATGGAATGTCCAACCAAGTCTCTTTTTCTCAGATAAGGTGGATACTCACATTGTTCTCCCTAAAACTAAGAAAGGATAACCATTATCCTACACCAAATTCCTCTAAACGCCTCTAGATCAGCGAATAGGGCCAAAAAAAGGCATTATTGGGGACCGAAAGGGAGACAACAACCCTTAATGGGATTTTATCCAACAACCTAGTTGGGAAGGTGTCTCTTTAGCTTTAAACCTACCAATAAAATGAACTACTTCCAAAAACTACCAAAATCCAATGTCATCACTCATAGTAAACTATTATATTGTCAGTATATACAAACACAATCACTTAACCTATGATTTCTTGAAAGTAGGTGGAAGTGATTTTATCCATGTTGTGATTCTATTACCCAGAAATTGGATTTGATGTATTTGGAATGTTTTTATTTGTATTTAGTATCAAAGGAACCTCTGGCATCATTAATAAACTATTTTGACAGTTTATTTTATTATCATTCATTGTCTCGATATTTATTTTCATGGTCATGATTTATCTCTAGCACTTCTAACTACTTTTGTAACTTTAGATAATGCTCATTTCCTATTTAAGAAATAACCCTGAGGCTAAGGTTCTCTAAAATTGAGAAGTACTCACTGTGGATAAACAAAAATGATCATTTCAAATACATTAACAAGAAGGATTACAACACCTAGCCATCGATATTCATATCATTTATATGGTAGATTGGGTCCCGACTTCCCTATTCACAATCCTCAGAAATCAAAACTTGAAATCATGATATTTGCTTCATGCCTATTCGTGGTTCTAGAATTGCACCAGTTGTCGAAGGATTTAAACATATGGGCATTCTTAACTTGGTAGGAAAGATTCCGAGCATCTAAAATGGCATCACCGGAATGTCACATTTCTTGTGGTGCGCCTTTTACACTACACTTTTGTAGGGCTTCTCAGCGCTTGAGCCAGTGACCATGAATGCATCTTGCACTCATAAATATAATTCAGAATATTATGTTAAGCATAGAATATAGTTAAGTTATATAAATCACATTAAGCAGTCGATTCACTTTAGGAGATGGAAAGATTTGGAAATTATTTCACGGATGCGGCTTGACAACATTCACTCCCTCCAAACTTATTAAAATTTCATCTGAAATTTCAGTTTGATTTTAATCATAAATTATGATTTTATACTTATATTAGGACTATGTATTTGCATAAATATTCAAAGTTACAATTGTTCATTAGCCCAATGTATGGTTCAATCAGTCATACTTTGTTGTTCTAAAATATTGAAGTTCATTGCAAGTTAGTAGTAGCATTTATTGGGGTTTTATTTCTAAAAATATCTTAGCAAATTCCTAAGAGAAATTCCATCGGTTTTCTTTAAATTTGGAACATCCCAATTTACCAGGATTCTCCTTTCTACTTTGTTTGTAAGAAAAATTTCAATATTTGAGGTATGTAGAGTATTGTAACTTACTCTTTTAAATGTTCACATATTTTACTTCTTGGCCATGTTTATCCCTCTAGAGACACTTTAGGTCCCTAAGGGCTTCTTTGTGTGAACAATATAGTAGGTCCCAATATAATTTTCTTATTTTTGCTTGGGAATAAGTGGAGAGGAATTTATAATTTTTACAAAACCTTTACTTTTTTGGAAACTTACTAATTATACATATATTAATGTCTATAGAATTATGCTATAAGTTTCCTCATTTTTACAATCTTATTATGTCTAAAACTAATTAAATTAAAGCATGAGTGTGCAGACTAAGTTCTATGCATACACAAGGAATATGTTGGGCTAGAGTATATGTATAATAGGGTAGATCCTATTACTATGCACAAGGTGGGGCAAAATCTAGCCTTTAGCTATGCATATGTCTATCATAGTTTTTTTTCTTTTTTTCTGTTTTTCTTTAGCATAAAGGTGTTATATGAAGAATTCAAACCACCAAGCTTATTGAACTTCCTAATTTAGGACCTAAAGCTCATTCATACCCGACCTAGAACTGCCTGCTTCCTATTCACCCTCGAGCTGAGAGTTATTTTCATTCATCAACTACCTCATGATGATCGCTTCCATGGGTATCTAATACCCTATTTCATGATATGGTTTCCATTAGTTTCATCATTCTTTTATGGGTTTTTTTATCCATTTTCCTATGCTTTTCCTAGAAAAGCTTTCCTTTATCTCCCGTGAGGATTTTCCTCATCAAAGCTTGCCTTTTCTCACGCAAGGCTTTTATGCTTTTCCTTAACATACCATCTTTCTCTAGCTAAGTAGTTTAATGGATATATATATCCAAATCCATTATCTCATCTAGATCTGGATCTAGAGGTCTTATTATGAATATTATTTATTCCCATTCACCAATGGGATTTGGCAAGAATCTACTCTCTTGGTGTCTCGCTATTCTAAGTGATTAATTATTCTATTTATTTCATAAAATATCTACTTTTCTTGTTACATGGTAGACCTAGCTTTTCTCAGCTTAGGTTAGGAAAGTTTTACATAAAAGGGAGGGGTGTTACATATATGGAATTTTAAACAACACAGAAAGTACAAATTTAAATGAGCAAACATACAATTTTAAATTTTTAAATATGAAACACAGATACAAATTCAAATAGAAAAACACATAATGTATATTTCGAAGCTATAATTAATCTCCTTATCCTACCTTGGAATTTAGTTGCTAAGCTCCCACTGTATAAAGTTTCTTTACTTTACCTATATTCAATCGTTAATATGAAATACTAGCAAGGGTATCTTTAGCCTTCCCTTAGATCATCATTAGTAATTCTATAACAGACTCCACAATCATTAGCAATTTAAGAATAGATGGTTCTAGTATCGCCTTTTAACCTTATTGTCAAGGCTTATGTCTGATATTTCTAGTAAACATGATTTAGTAGATGAATATGGAACTAACCATAACATGCAACCTATAATAATTTCCTTACCTACATCAATGATATTAATTAAACTCTACTATCATGATCATCCATCATTATTATAGGTCTTGTTTCCATCATGCATAACGAATTGGTTAATTAAATACAAATTCTAGATCATGCATTATATAGGTAACATATCTCATACACACTAGGTACTGTCAGAAACCAGGTGATATTCAAGTCAATTTCATTGGATATCTTAGAGACCCATTTATGCATAACTAAAAAGATGTACAATCAATTCCTTATACTGCATGCAGGAGCATCTAATTTCATTATGTATGACATAAACCATGGTGAACCCTTGATAATACTACGGGAGACACTCCTCCATAATTGTTCCACATGCATGAACATCTACAAACACTAAAGCATGCTACTCTTTCTTACCACTGCAAAGATAATCTTAACAATGTCGATATGCATATGAGAGCACATGATAGTTATGTGCATTATTGAATCCATCATTTCTATACAAGAGGAAATTAAGAAAAGCATATATCTAAATTGTTGGATTTAACATCCTGATAATTTTATTAGTACACAAACCCATCAAACATTCTCGTGGTGAGGAAACTTAAGAGAATCTCATAGAAAAACTATAACAATAACAGAGACTTAATAAAATATTATCATGAACAAACCAGAATTATCATAGAGAGAGAGTAAGAATCATCATACAAACATGCCACACATTTGACACCAACTAAAACTTTACTTGGAGGGAGGAGCAGCACCACCCAACCATGAATCACCTATGATTCCGCTAGAGCCAAAGATCTTGCAAAGGTTCAACTTCCCTCAATTTATCAATGCACGAGGTATTTAATACACTCTTTCATCATTTAGTTACCGATAGTGGCATCCCACTTTTATGGATTTTTCCATTTTTCCTAGGTCTTTTTCGCAAAAGCTCATATACATATCCCACGAGGATTTTCCTCATAAAATCTTTCCTTTATCTCCCAAAAAGATTTTATGTCTAATGGGTCTTTATTTCGCATCCATCCGATGGATATCCAATCCATCCAAGCTTATCTAGAATCTCATCTAGAAGCTTATCATGAAAGATTCATCTCTATCCCATTCCTCATGGAATTTGGAAAGAATATCCTCTCTCTTAGTGCTCCACCCTCCAAGTGATTTATTTTATTAATTAATTTAATAACACATTCTCTCTTCATATTACATATCACCTAGCTTTCCGTAGCTTAGTTTTAGTATAGTTTAACCCACAAGGGAGGGTATCACACCTAGCTTCCCTCAGCTTAGGTTTATAATCATTTAACACACAAGGGAGGATAACACAATTATCTTTAGGGAGGATAACACAATTATCTTTACGAGTGTTAAATACTGCCCTCCTTAAATTTTACATTCTCCTCGATGTATCACTGCATCATGTCCTCATTCACAGGTAGCTGGTTTCAGAATAAACAACCCTCATGGCTTTGTCATTTGATGAAATTTTTCCAATGTACATCAGTGACAAGGAGTGCTCTGAGCACGTCTCCTTCCATAGGTACATTGGTCTCAAGGAGTGCTCTCCTTTCATAGCTACCTGTAACATTGTTGTCAAACCATTTGTGAGAAATTATAGATGCAAAATTTTAGCTATGATAAATATCATAATCTGTTACTTAATATTATTAAAGTAGCTATTTCTTATCATTTATTTTATCTGAAGAATGCATATCTTCAGCTTCCATTATCTTCAGCTTCCATTATTTCAAGTGTTTGTGTTCTTATCGAACACTAGCTTCCTGCAGTCTCTGTACATACAATACATCAGATAGCATATTCTCCACATTAATATGCCTGCAAGGTAAAAACATATTAGTTCACATAACAATATATATTCATCATATATATATTCATTATAATTGTATGTATGCCAAACTGCGATTAACCATAGTTACTTTTACCAAACTTACTTTCCTTCTTCTGGGTAACCTCCAAAGTTTGTTTACCTGGATAGACATCTATCCAATGACTCTATGCATACCTGTACAAAAGTTACATTATACACATTAATACATTTTTAATTTTTCAAACTCATATCATATGTAGTCATACGGGTACCGTATATATTATTGTGCATATTACCATCTGTGTTATAGCCCATCATACCATTCCCATGGTATCACCTGCATGACAAAAACGTTTTCCACATATTTTCCTAACATGTCAGTATCATACCAAACATTTGTTTATCTTGTCCTAACAATTGAAATAAATATGTTAAGTTGACAAGGAATTTGTTTGAGCATGGTTCATTTTAGTAATGAGAGAAAGTTTTGTCAAGTGTAAATCATTGTCAGACTTCATGTGGTTGTAACATAATATTCGTAATATAATATGTATTCATGCATAACTTCATCTTAGGTAGATTATTAGCTCATAGTTTAATAATCGTTGAATCAATACTTCATTCTTAAATCATTTACCTAGTGTGATTTACAATTTCCCATTTTATGTTTGAACAACTTAACCACTATGTATTATACTTTGCGAATGTGAGCATTATGTCAACCATGTTCTTTTATTCTAGAGATTACTCCCATTTTATAGGTATTCGAGTGGCCACATCTTTAAGGTTTTTGACCTGAATTCACCATGAGTCGCAAGATAATTCCAACAATTCATTAAACTCAAGACTCTTTCATGCCATGGATGGTTGACACATTCCATCAACCAAATGATAACAACAATATTGTTATACGGCTATAATATTGTACACCCATGTGTTTACATGGAAAATTCATATGCCTCATTATTATGTGTAGAGTTTTGCATGATTATTCCCACAACAAGTTTATCTTGATGACCCCTTAACCAGGCTTATGATAACAATATTCCAAACAATCCATGACAATGCATGAGTATATGTATCATACAACAATAAAATAATGTTGCATACATGGAATTCCTCTATTGAAGCTATCTATGATGATAATATCAAGATGATATATGTCAATTAGATCAATGTTTAAAATGCGCACAAGCTTTCTTAGTCAATATTCTCATATCATGTTCAAAATAATCTACTAACCATATCCTACCAATAGGGCATATTTTCTCATGGTCAGTACCTAACAAGGTAAGTCCTCTTCCATAGCCATAGTATCTTACTACAATTTGTGCATAATTTTTGTCATAATAGTAGTTATTAACCGTTATAGCTTGTTAATTTCACTATATCCACAGTTCCTTATCCTATAAACATTCTAGAGTGGATGATTATTTTATCATCATCACACCATTCTCACCATAGGTATAATATCCTATGGCATTGATCTTCCCAATCTATCATTTTCCTTTTTCACCATTTTTTTAAGGTAAGTAGATATGTAGGCCTTAATGACTTGGTTATAAGGATTTTAGTATAGGAGTAGGAATTAATACCTACTTAATTAATCCTCCAATCTGACCATAATTCTCTCAAGGTGCGATGAATCCCTCTTTCTAAAATATGAAAATTTCTCATAATTTGCATCTCAGTGTTGTTATTATAATCACTTAATACTTCATGTATACCAAAAAGGATCCACTTTTTAACTAGACGGTAGATTTATTATAAAATCAATCAAGTAATATCGATCTCTTAAATGCACGGTGCACTTGCCAATTACACCAATGTTAATAAGAACAACATAATGCTCACAAGTTATCATGGTGTAGACACGACATATTCATGAGTGGTACACCTTGCTTGCTTGGTACATGATAATTTATGCTAATTTTACCTGAGATATAATTCAAGTGACTAAAAGTTCTATATATGTAAAAGTGAATTCCTACATACTTGCATCACATTCCACTGAAAAGATAATTTCTTTCACAGTTCAAGGTATACATAAATACCCACCAAGTACTAACTTTTGAATAATAGTAAATCATAATCATTGTTGCTTATCAAAATGATAAGTTCAACAGTGAGTCTAGGAGGTGTCTCAAATCATAACATGGAAGGGTTCCTGCTTATTAAGTATTCACCCCACTCAGGAGGTGTCTGAATTCCTAACATGGAAGGGTTCCTGCTTATGAATTATTCGCCCCAACACATTTTTTGTATCTCCACATAAATTCTTATACACAATTTTTTATACTATTTAAGAGTGACTTAAAATCTTAACACTATGTTCTTTTCATTTAGCCAAGTGGCTACATCATTTTTGTATAGGTGTTAATTTGCCTTTTTATTTTTATTTCAAGGAGAAAAAAAACATACATATGCAGGTGCCATCCTATCACTCTAAAAAAACACGTGCATGCTTCAGTTAAACAGAATATTACATGTGTTGCTTATATAATAACCACGTTTTCATCATAGTTCTAAATAATAAAAAAATCAATTCACACTTCTACTCTTACAAGAATATCAAACATAAATTTAACATCATTTTTCTTTTCAAATCAAACATAAATTTAACATCAATTTTCTTTTGAAATGATTAATTTCCTTAGACAACTTGTAGGAATAATATCAAACATGGATAGAAAGCACTGTGGTTGGAGGATTATGTCCATACATTTCTCCTGCCATTTCTATCACTCCCTCCTGCAACCTAATAGACTCTTTTGAATCATAGATCAAACATTCCGTTGGGCTCCCTGTAGAAAAATAAAATGAGATCTAGTTTCTTTAGTTCTATCCATTATATCGACAAGTATAAGATTAGTCAACATGGAGGTTCCAACTCTAAAAGTTTTTTCATGGCATGTTTCCCTACATCTATAATTTCCTGAATTCTGAAGGCATTGAGCACATCTCCCCACATAGTTGCATCAGGTTCAAAAGGCATGTTGTCGACAAGGCCTCTACCTCATTCAGCCTTCGAGATCATCCAAGGAGATCAATCATGCAAGCATGGTGATATGCTTTTGGTGTGATCTGATGACATCTAGCCATGGAATCGAAATACACACAACCCTTTTCAAACTTACTTGAGTTCTACAGAGTCTTAATAAAAACATATTACAATCTTAATGAGAGCATTAGAGACAATATCTTATATACGCAATTGTGGTTTCTGAGAGTTTGGCGAATTATTATTCCATTTCACGTTCCAACTATGTTATCAAATTTATTGTGTCACAAGCCAGATAGGTAGGTAAATCCTAGATATTGATTATGAGGGTCATAAACAAATTATAATGTTTTATGGCTATTAAAAATTCAAGACCCACCAAAAGGAATCTAGAGGTGAGATAATTAACATCAAGTCAAAATTAAGGCAAACAATGATGATTGAGAAGACGATAATACTCGTAAGCTCTTCTTCAAATAAGCCTTTGCTTCGTTTTCCCTTCCTCCATATCCCTTCTCCAGAATGAGAACTCACAGTTACTTCTCCTCCACTCTTAATCCCTCACTTCAGCGAGGCTATTAGAGTTGAGTGAAGGAATAAGGAAGGAACAACGGATAGTTAGCTCCATGCTCGAATTCCAACAGTTTGTGGGTATGGCATGATAATGTTGGATGTTGGAAACTTGAATACGTCTTAACAATTCATAAATATGGATAGGAAATCATTTTAGATGGTGGAAAATCCCTGTGCAATACAACATCCAACCCATCAAAATTTGTCAAATATTGATGGAATTTCTTGGCTTGTGATTGCTATATAGAAAATCATGTAACATTATTTATGTTCTGTTATTCTTTTAGGGGTACACTCGTCAGATCAGAACCACATGAATGATCCACAACCATGAACCACGACCATGGCTATAACAGTCGTGTCTTAATGTGTGATTGATAGAGATATATCCATAGTATATTTACAGAAAACTCCACCTAACATAGTCAACAGAATAACAAATATAAATTTATATATACCATTGATAATGCGTATCAGGTTATAAGATAAAAATTTAGAATTCCAATTTGGTATCATGATAAAAGATAACTGGAAACAAGTGACCTTTTCCAACTCTATGAGATCGCAACAGAAAATTTTGACCATCATTTGCTACATCTATCACCTTCCACAGGGTACCAGAGGTAAAGAAATTGGAGGTTGTCCTAGCCTTGACTATGTTTTCTTTTATTTCTGAAGTGGCATACTACCATTGGGAGCATCTTCTCCATGGCTTCCCTGATTCATTTTCTCTATAAGGCATCAGAGGATCATGTCAAGGAGCCAGAGATACTCACAGTTATAGCACTAGATATTTTATTACAGGAGTTACCCATGCTTACTCTCTGCATATTGGATGATGGATGATGAGGATACGCATTATCCTAGATATTTATCCCATTACCGATTATCACATACAAAGTCATGTTTTGCAGTTAACGTTCATACATTCGTAAGACAAAATTTCAGCTTTCCACAATTGAATTCCCTTCTCAGATAAGACAAATGCAAAATGCAGTATTTAAATGGGAAACATCAATCTAAAGCTTTTCCCATGATTTTTCTAAGCATTTTTTTAGGGTAACCCTATATCTATAAGCCAAAAGTAGGTTTTTGGGATTCAACAATTTCGTACCTCTCTGGGTTATTGGATAAGGTGGATAAGGTCGATCTCTCCTGGATGTTCCCCATGCAATAAGGATAACCAACATTGACAGTTCGGGAAACCCATAAAACAGACACCCAAACCGGCATTCATCCCATCCTGAAAACGAATAGAAAACCTGTAACACACTTGAAAAAAAATAACTACGCATGAGGATCAAGTAGCATACCCGCGTATTCAGCGCTAATCCAGAGGGAGGAGTAATCGTATGGTGAATCACACGTCTCGGCTAATTTTCCTGACCATTTTCCAGAACAAAATAAGAGCTGGCTTCTGTCCGTCCACATAACATGCGCAGAATCTGCATCCCTGTGCCTCGATTTCCTATTCAGATTGACAAATCTTCCTAGGCATTCCTCTCCTCTTCCATCAAGGAGTTTCGATTAACTGACTTGTTTGTTAAAGAGTTTCACAGGTTGAAATTGCCTCATACGTCCAAAAGATTGAGTTTTATCGCCATCATCTGACAAAGGTTGAGTTCTCCATTGTGAATGTTGAACTCGCCATGATATATCTTCCTTAATCGGTTAATCCATTTCACGGGAATCAGTTGTTGAGTACGGCAATTTAATCACGGTGGTGAGGTCCTCCCTACAATGGATGGATTGGTGGTGGTTACCACCGAATGGGAAACAGGGTGACCGGGCAGACACACAAGTGGACCAACTCTTTTCATCTTTCTAGTTGCCATAACCCAACGTGCGCTTTTTCCCACTATGCATTCAGCCCACAATTTAGTATCGACATTACGGATGAGGCCATTTATGCCATTCCTAAATACCTAGTGCACGGAAATTAATAACGTCCCACTCATGTTGATATCATGAAAATAGAGTCGAAGAAATTTTTGGAGGTCATATTTTGTAGTTTTAAATTCTAGAATTCTTCAATTCCTACATATATAATACGCCAAAGAAGCCATAACAACACCTTTACCTCCAAAAAAAAAATGTCTTTTATATGGCAAAGCTGATTAGATTTCCTTTGGTACTTTTGTTGTTTGCCTATCGTTTTAAAACATACTCAAGTTTAAGCACGTGAATCGATCTCATGGGCATGGATTTGAGACAAGCTTAACGATTCTGGAGATTTATTACACACTTTGCAGCCATGGAAAGGCACCTTAAAAAACATATAGAGGGGAAACACAAAGACCCCAAAGCTTATCTTGATAGTTGTTTGATGTAGGTTTGATTGAAGTCGCTTGACCATTCTTTTGGATTTGACACTATTAAATTTTTTGATACTGTATGGTCTTCCTAAGGACGTGTTTGAGCATCCAACCTAGATGGGGGTAGAAAACATCTTCCACCAAAGCATAAAAACTTCCTCTTTAACTAAATTGCTTGATTTAATATCCTGTTACATATATATTGAATTAACATATGTATATTCCTGGTTCCTCAATAAACCATTAAGGAATCCTAACATTATTTAACGACAACAAATAAATATAACATTAACATGTTCTATGCTTCAAATTTTAACTTCACCTTTAAGGGGAACGTTTTTTTTTTTAACGGGTAATGGAAATGCTACGTAGGTGGATTGGTCCATAAGCATTAGTGTTTGAAATTTTTCCTTGCTACCATTGGTAATGAACATCCTTAGCATACCCTGGAATTTAGCTCCTAAGCTTCCATTACATAAATGTTTATTTTGTTCTATATTTAATCGTTAAGAAACAATACCACTTAGTGTATCTTTAGCCCGCCCTTATATCATCATTAATAATTCTGTAATAGGCTCCACAGTCATGATCAATTGAATTATAGAGTGGTTCTGGTATAGTCTTTTAACCTTATTGTGAAAGCCTATGTGTCATATTTTTAGTAAACATGATTTAGTAGATGAAAACGGAACTAACCATAACATGCAACCTATACTAATTTCCTTACCTACATAAATGATCTTAATTAAAATCTACTATCATGATCATCCATCATTATTATAGGTATTGTTTCTGTCATGAATAACGAATTGCTTAATTAAATACAAATCTTAGATCAGGCATTATACAGGTAACCTATCTCATAGACACACTAGGTACTGTCAGCAACCTGATGATATTCAAGTCAATTTCACAGGATATGTTACAGACCCATATATGCATAACTAAAAGGATGTTCCATGAATTCCTTATACTGCATGAAATAGCATCTAATTTCATTATGCATGACATAGACCATGGTGAACCTTTGATAATACTATTGGATACATTCCTCCATAATTATTCCACATGCATCAAAACTTGCAAAACACTAAAGCATGCTACTCTTTGCTACCACTGTAAAGATAATCTTAATAACTTTGAAATTCATATGAGAGCACACGACAGTTACATACATTATTGAATCATTCATTTTCCTATAAAAGAGGAAATTATGTAATTCATATATCTGAATTGTACGATTTAACATCCTAATAATTTTGTTAGTACAGAAACCCATGTAATTCTTTCAAAAATTCTCATGGAGAGGAAACTTAAGCAATCATCTCATAGAAAAATTGGAATGATAACAGAGACTTAATAAAATCTTCTCATAAAAAACCTGGAACTATAACACACACACACACAGAGAGAGAGAGAGAGAGAGAGAGAGTAAGAATCATCATACAAACATCCCACACATATGACACCAACTAAAACCTCTCTTAGAGGAGGAGCACCATCACCCAACCATGAATAACCTTTGATTCCCCTCGAGCCGAAGATATTTCCAAGGATCAACTGCCCTAAATTGATTAATCACTGGGTATTTAATACCCTGTTTCATGATTTAGTTACCACTATCAACGTCCTGCTTTTATGTATTTTTCCATTTTCCTAGGTCTTTTTCGCAAAAGATCATATTTATCTCTGAGGAGGCTTTTCCTCATAAAATTTTGCCTTTATTTTCCATGAAGCTTTTATGTCTGATGGATCTTTATCTCCCATCCATTCAATGTATATCCAATACATCCAAGCTTATCTAGAATGTCATATAGAAGATTATCATGAAAGATTCATCTCTATTCCCATTCCCCATGGGATTTGGAAAGAATCTCCTCTCTCTTGGTGCTCCACCCTCTAAGTGATTTATTTTATTAATTTATTAATAACACATTTTCTTTCCATGTTATATACCACCTAGCTTTCCTCATCTTAGGTTTAGAATAATTTAAGAGGCAAAGGAGGGTATCACACCTAGCTTCCCTCAACTTAGGTTTACAATCATTTAAAACACAAGGGAGGATATCAAACCTAGCTTTAACTCGACTTAGGTTTACAATAATTTAGCAAACAAGGGAGGATATCACACCTAGTTGTAACTTGGCTTAGGTTTGCAATAGTTTAGTACACAAGGGAGGGGTGTCAAAAAACTAAGGAGACACACCTAATACAATTTCAAGTTAATAAAAAAACAAACACCCATATATGAAAATGCAACATTAAATAAGGAATCACACATTACAAAAACTAAAACATACAATACATATACAAAGTCAAATTTATGCTATGAAATTAATTACAATTACAATTACAATTCAATACAATGAACACATAATTACAATTTCAAGCCACACACCATACAAACATTCATAAATAAATACACACACCCACACAGATGCTATTTCAAATAAAGAGAGATACAAAGTACAAGTTAAAACAAACACACAATATACAAATTGGACTAAACACACAACATAAAATTTCAAATAACTAATTGCACATGATAAAATTTCAAGTCAATAAAAGAAAACAATCAAATATTCATACGCTGCTTAAAAAACACACACACACACACAATATAGAAATTAAAATCTACATTATGTTTACCCATTCAAATTCATAATTGAATACAACAAGCACATGATCACAATTCCAAATTACATACAAATATTCATAAATAAACATTGATACAAACATTCACATATATATGGGATTTTAATTAAATAAACATACAAAATACTAGTCCAAATAAACAAAGACACTATATAAAATTTGGTGTCGAAATACAAAAGAAAATAATCATTATTAGGACCACCCACATATATATTTAATTTCAAAAAAGAAAACACACAATTCAATTAAACACACACTTACTCAATTTCAAAGTAACGTGGTATAGTATCAATTCACTATATCAACATAAATACATTAAATTATATATGTATACCCTTATCAAATTGTTTAAAATATAAATAATACAATATAAAAAGCTTTAAAAATCACTAAAAATGAAAACAAGAAAAAAGAAAAA
>APFE030212587.1:0-11715 GCA_000404065.3 Pinus taeda | reverse complement strand
TACTCATTAGATAAGTTTCTTCATTTCAACATGCTCCTTGCCATGTTCATAATGATTTTGTTCTTTCTCTCTACTACATCATTCTGCTATAGTGTGTGCCTGGTTGTAAATTGTCTTCTGATTCCATGGTGTTTGCAGTAATCATGGAATGCCTTTGAATCATATTCTCCACCAAGATCTAACCTCACTACCTTGATTTGTCTATCACTTTGGTTTTGTCCCAAGGCTTCGAATTCTTTGAACTGTGCAAAAGTTTCAGACTTCTTCTTGAAGAAGTAAATCCAAGCCTTTTTTCTATAGTCATCAATGAAAGTGAGGAACTAACAACTTCCACCAATCAATTGTGTCATCATAGCTCCACATAAGTATGTATGCACTAGCTCAAGACGCTTTTTTTCTCTGTATGCAACTCCCTTCAGAAAACTTTCACAGTGTTTCTTTCCCAAGATGCAACAATCACAAGTACTAGCAGGTTCTTTGATGAGAGGTGATCCTTTAACCAATTGTTTTTGCTACAACAATCTTAAACGAGAAAAGTGCAAGTGTGCAAAATGAAAGTTCCATAACCAATAATCATTAGAACATGCAACTACAAAAGAACTGACCTAATCACTATAATTCATAACTAGAGGAAAGAGTATGTTCCTCGTTATCTGCACCTTTTTTATGAGCTACTTGCTTGGGGGCTTGTCATATATAACACATTCTTGTCCTTGAAAGATAATTATGTATCCCTTTTGTGTCAATTGACCAACACTTATCAAATTATGTTTGAGATGAGGGACATAATATACCTCTAATATTGTCTTCAGCTCCCCTTGCTTGGTAAGAATCATGACCAATCCTTTGCCATCTACATCCACAGTGTTGCCAATCCCCAACTTTACCTTTGTCTTTACAAATTGATCCAAAATTGCAACCAAATTCTTGTTGTGTGTCATGTGGTTACTACAACCATTGTCTAATAGCCACACATTATCACAAGGTTCATGCATGGTATGGCAAGCTAGGAACATGGAGTTAGTACTCTCTGTCATGACATTAGCTCTTTGATTTACTTGACTAGCTATCTTCTTGCTGCAATAACAACATCTCACCTTTGATTTGTCAACTTTTGATTATTGCTGAAGCTTCTGTAATTGCTTCCACTTTCATGTTCATGTTATTCTCGATCGTCTCTCTCACCACCATGTCTTATGCCTCGTCCTCTGCCTCTTGTTCTACTTTTTCCTTGACCTCTTTCTCTTAAAATAGAAACCTGACTTTTGAAAGTGGTTTCTAAAGTGGAATTTTTATTTTTGTCTATCATTGTCTCATGTGATAGAACAACTCATCAACTATCAATGATGTCAAATCCTTGGATTCTTCTATGGCTGATAACACAACATCAAATTTGGTAGATAAAGATCTGAGGACCTTCTCAACCATTGTTTTATCTTTAATTTATTCACCATAAATTTTTAATTGATTTACGACATTCATGACCTAATTCATGAATGAATTGATGTCCTTTGTCTAATTCATCTTCAGACTTTCAAAATCTCTCCTAGTATTCTGCAACTTAACAATATTGTCTTTGGTCATACCTTTATAGAGCCTTGTCATCAAGGTCTCCAATGCTTTCTTTGTTGAAGACGTGATCATAATTTTCTAGAACATTGCTCGTTCCACTCCTTGTTGATAAGCTGCAATGTTTGTGCATTCTTCTTTTTGTCTTTATTCCATAGATCTTTCTCTTCATTAGTGAGAGCTCGTTCTTCATGTTTTTGAAAATCCAAACTGGACATAATCCCAAACATCATGAGCTTGCAAAGTGGTCGCCATGTTAATGGGCCACACATCATAATCTTTCCTTGTAAATGGTGAAAATCTTGATTGGAAATTTGAGAAAGCCATATTTTTTCAAAAAATTCTCTTATAAAACCTTAAATTTCTCTTTTTAAAAACTTGGCAAAATTCCTTAAAAAAATAAAAAATCCCTTTTAATAGAAAAACTAAATTTTTATTTTATATAAAACATAAATTAGAAAAAAACCTTGATTAATTTTTTTTATATAATTTATTTATTTAGTGTATATTCTATATAAAATAAAAACATCTCTCTCTGTAAAACCTTCTAATAACTCCTTTTGAAGCTTTTATGAATCTTTAAAAAAAAAAATGAAGCCCCTTTTTTTCTTAAATTTTGAAGTGACGTTGTAAACTCCCACGGGCTACTTTGATAGTCAAAATAACCCACTCACCGTACCTATCAACAGGCTTGGGAAGCGTTGGGCCTCTAACAATTACGATTTTGAAACTTTACCTTAAACAACGCACGCTATGACAGAGGGAGCAACACAGGTTATGATAGAGGCAGAGGAGCGTTGATCCAAAATACTTATTCAACGATTACGCTGCACACTAATTATTTGACAATTTTATGAACTGAAAAAATTAATGATTTTTTTCATTTGCCTTTTTCCTTTACTGTTTCTGCTGGCTACACAGAATTTGTGATTTTTAGTGGGTTTCGATATTAATTGGGTGGAAAGCTGAAAAGTCAAAATACAAATTATACAAATTTCACATACAAAATATAGGAACTGATATTTTACTATTGATCATACAAAACTTAATTATTACCATGAACAGGTAAATAGTATTTAACATTTTCTAACTAAATAATATAACAGACCATTACCTACTAAATTTAACTATCACTTAACTCTATGACATAACTCACTTCACTCAACGACTAACTTACTCTCTTATTTTAGATAAATCAGCAGATTTAACAATGGCTTCACTCGGATCTAATAGAAATTGTCTTCTTAGTTTTTTGCTTCGTTCTAAACTGACACATTACAAAAACACGTGTGAATGAGAGGCAAATATAAATCGCCCAAAAAGATATTGTCGCTGAACAAGTTGGAATTGTATTTAAATTAACTAACTCCCCCTGAAATTTGCCAACTTACAATTAGATCAGCGTCATGATCACAAAAACGACCTTCTTAATCAATCCATCAAATAAGTTCTTAGCAGCAGTTATATAGTCATGGATAGGATGTTCTCAAAAGGGCTGTCAACAGAAATTAATTGTTTACAGCAGATTTTAAAATAATGGGAGAAACCAATATAGCCTCTCGACAATATAGTTTATGCAACTTTGGTGGTGATCAGCATTCCGTACTTTCTTATCACAGTCAGAATATTCTTTCCTTTTTTGTGACCCACATCTGAAAAAAAAAACTGTTATATTTATGATGCTTTAATACAACACTACAAACACAAACATAATATTTTTGTTTACCGGTGGTATGAGCCACAGTTACCAAATACCAAATACGGCCGAATCACGGTTAAAAATACGAAAATTCGCCTGTATGATTCGAATACCGAATAGTTCGATAAAATTCGATCCAGTTCGTAGTGTAGGTGGTTAACTATTTGGGTGCATGTATGGTTCATTGCTTGCCATAGCTAATGGTTGTAGATGGTTTATTAACTAAAGAACAAATAGATTGCTGCGGTATGGCATGCTGGAGATGGCATGTTGTAAAGTAAAACAAAAATTGTTGTAGTATGGCACGCAACAGAGAAAAACAAAAATTGTTGTGTATGTCAAGCAGCAAAGAAAGACAAAATTCACCCAATAGATTGTTCATTCACTAAACACAAATAGATTGTTGTTGTATGGCATGCACGCATAGGAAAATAGAAATTGCTGTGATATAGCATGCACCCAGCGAAAAACATAAAAAATTGCTGCTTTATAGCATGCACCCAGCAAAAAACATAAAAATTATGAGACTTATGCATTACTTAGATTTTATAAGTTAAATGAGTAATAACCGTTATGATCAAAATTCTCAATCTCAAAAGGAAGTTGTAAAGTTATGAGCATTTATGTTATTAAATCTTATTTTCTCGTTAGATTTTTACCACTCACGGAGAAAGGAAATGGAAATATTTAAATTAGAAAATTTATTTTTTCAAAAATAAGTGGTTGATTTTTTTATAAAATAAATTTGAATATTAATTTTCTAAATAGATAGAGAAGGATTTTACATTAATGAATCTTTGAAATCAAAGAAAGAATATAGGTTTTTGAAAAGAGTACATGGTTTGGAGGGACATGCACAGAAAGCTATGATTTTTCCTACTCATAGAGAAGGAAATGGAAGTATTTAAAATAGAAAATTTATTTTTCAAAGACGAGATTGATTTTTCTATAAAATAAATTTGAATATTAATTTTCTAAATAAACAAGGATTTTATATTAATAAAATTTTGAAATCAAAGAAAGAATATAGGTTTTTGAAAAGAGTATATAGTTTGGAGGGAAGAGGTGAGTGTAAATTTTTTTTGAGTGGATTTGGTTCTGAATTTTTTTTTGTTATAAACAGTTATAAGTTATATAAAATTCAAAATAAATTAAAAAAAAGCTAAAAGTATTTTAAAATAATATTATTTAAAAAATATTACATTATCGAATTTCGAATTGAAAAATTTTCATTCGAATTTTTATCGTATCGAATTCAAATCCCAATCGAATTCGAATTCGAATTCGGTAACTATGGTATGAGCAATTGGACGACTTGAACTCCCAACTATTTACAAAATTGTCATTCCGAATGAAGGCGGGTACAGTTAGGGCCTTTCTGGATACTTTGCAGCCTGGGTAGCGCAAATGTTATCATCAATGTTGATGAGAAAGTTCTATGAAAAATTAAAAGCTGAATATGGTAGTGTTCATTGTATTTTTTAATTTTATTCCCTGTTGACTGTTAGCGCCATGAGCCTTTATGATTAAAGTGGAAATCTGGGTAAAATACAGACGCTTCCAATAAAGTTGTAGCTTTCATACGGAATCGGAAGATCGCAACACAGAAAGAAAAAAGGGTTGTGAAGGTCGACAGAAACTCGACAAAAAAAAAATTAGGTATAGGAAAAGTTCCTGCCAGTACAGCCCGACGTGGCTGGCCGGCCTTTGTTGGTGCCCACTAATATATATGGAGGTATAGAAAATGTGAGAGGATTGGTAACTATGGTATGAGCAATTGGACGACTTGAACTCCCAACTATTTACAAAATTGTCATTCCGAATGAAGGCGGGGCGGGTACAGTTAGGGCCTTTCTGGATACTTTGCAGCCTGGGGAGGGCAAATGTTATCATCAATGTTGATGAGAAAGTTCTATGAAAAATTAAAAGCTGAATATGGTAGTGTTCATTGTATTTTTTAATTTTATTCCCTGTTGACTGTTAGCGCCATGAGCCTTTATGATTAAAGTGGAAATCTGGGTAAAATACAGACGCTTCCAATAAAGTTGTAGCTTTCATACGGAATCGGAAGATCGCAACACAGAAAGAAAAAGGGTTGTGAAGGTCGACAGAAACTCGACAAAAAAAAAATTAGGTATAGGAAAAGTTCCTGCCAGTACAGCCCGACGTGGCTGGCCGGCCTTTGTTGGTGCCCACTAATATATATGGAGGTATAGAAAATGTGAGAGGTGAGGGACAAAACGCAAGAACAGGGAATTCGTCACCGCAGAGATATGCAAGACCAGTAATGATGATAATTGTCCCATCTGCGTAGGATATTCTTCATCCAAAACTCTCAGGACTTCGTTAATTTCGGATAGTGGAAAATTAGGTTCCATGGATCTAACGGCTAAGGACATGGTTTTATAAATCGAAATGCCACAGAAATAGTTTCTATGTACGCCCATCGTTCTCTAAATCAACTACAATCTCACTCCCAAAAAAAAGGAGTTGTCTATAATGCGACTTTTTGGAGATTCCGGTGACGGAATCCAGCGGAAGAAATGAGGTTAAATCTTGATTTTTAGCAGTTAAAATGGTTTTTTAACTGCATATTTGGATTCAGCACCCTGAAAAACCCCTCGGACCGATGATTGTGCAAAAACTAGCTATCAAACATGGGATTCCAATGAATTGCTGCCGGATTTTGACCGGAAAAATCTGCCAGAAAGGCTTTCAAAAAATCGCGTTATAGACTACTGCCAAAAAAAATACATTAGACATCGATCTCTAAATCAACCATCAACTCCCACCGGGGAAAAAAGTTTAGTCAACGTACAACTACACGAACTTTATATTTTCCATTTTACAAACAATTCAACCATCCAAATAATTCATGCACGTAAGGATAACGCTCAGTTAACGTTTGACCTATTATTGGAATTGTAAATCTAGATTATTAAAACTATAATTAAATTAATTTATAATCAAATATAGTATAATAAAAATGTTTTTGGGAAACACTGTGTTGAAGTTATAAAAAGGTTAACTTTTTGGCCTGACAGTACACCATAAATTTTTTAAACTAAATATACACCCACAATATTAGATCTTCTAAACCTCACACAAATAAAATAAATAAATTATTACACTAATAAAAATTCAAAATCCTTAATTTTATAAAAAATTAATTATTTGATCACAAAAATTATTTTAAAAAATCAAAATAAAAATAAATAGGATAATGGTGATAAAAATTAATATTTTAGATTTTTTTAATAATGTATTTTTTATGAGTAATATTTTAAAAAAATTGTTTAATAAAAATAAATAAATAATGATATTATAATTAAAATATTAAATATTTTTATAAATAATTAATATATATATATATATATATCTATATATATATATATTTATATATAAACTATGCATTTTACCATTGGATATAATGAAACGTCCAATTTTTTTTTTTAGGATAATAAAAAAGGATATTTAAAATAGAATAAAATTATAAAATAAAATATATGGGAAAGAAAAAAAATTATAGTCGAACCATTTTGTTCAATGGAGGTGCAGATGATATATGTGTAAAAATTACTAGAGATTCTTCAGTGTAAATCACATAAAATTTCATTTGTCTACTCGTTCCAAATCAACTAGTGTGGTTGATCGTCAGGAGGATGAGCCATACTAGTTGGTTCCAAACGCATGAAATTTTATGTGATTTACGCTAAAGAATCTCTCGTAATTTTGACATGGATAATAAAAGCCTCAATTCTATAAATGATATATGTGTGTTGAGTAATAATTTTTTTAGAGTCAAAACATTTTATATAATGTAAATATAGATGTATATTTTTTTCCTTGTTTAATAATGTAAATTTATTTTAAATTTTAAACTATCATATATCAAAATTATTGTATATTTTTTACTTTGTTTAATAATGTAAATCCATTAACCTTAAAACTTTTTATATATCACAATAATTTTGAGTGAAAATTTAAATTTTAAGCATTTTAATTTATGATTAAATATTTCACTAACATATTGTTCAATATAAAAGATATTTGTAAATAATTTCATAAATAATATAAAATCAATAATTTTACAAAATTACAAAAACAAAATAATAAATCTATAATTTTAAAAAATTATAGAAAATAATTGCTTCAAGATTAAAGTAGAGAATTAGTTAACCCGAATTATTGAGCACAACTTAAAAGAAATGATTCCGACTATTATAAATTTACGATAATTCTTTTATAGTGACTAAATGGATGAATGATATTTAGTTTATTCGAAACGTTTCTCATTTCTGCCCACTAAACCATTCAATGTATTGGAGCAAATTTCTTTCACTCGGATTTTAAATAGGATTGACATTTTTAATTATATTAAGTTTTTAACTGATGTTGATGCAAACATTTAGCTTGAATATTTATATTTAAATACTATTTATTATTGCATTATGATTAAAATTGTCACGCTTATATAAAAATGTGTAAATCATTTTATAATTACAATATTTTTATATATAATATATTAAAAATCATGAAATCTATATTAATTTCAAATTTATTATAAAAATAAAAATAGAATTTAGCTATAATTTTATCCTTTAACGATTTAATTCCTTTACACTTACGCTTTTGATTGATGTGGAATGGGCGTGTAAGGAACTCCTGCAATAGTCACCGTTCAATTCCCGTGGTACCTTTAGGTTATCTCTAAGTAGAAAAAAAAACATTTAATTCATTTACAAAATAATAAATCAATAATTTTTAAAAATTATAAATTTATTTCTCTAAAATTTTGGCTATTATTTTTTTTTAAATTTGTGTAGAAAAATTTCATTGGTCAAAAGGAGTTTACATGGAGTTTACAATGTTTTCTTGAAGGCAGAGTTTTTAGGAAGTGACCAAAACCAAACTATAAGGAGATATTTCGGTAAACAGAGTAATAGAAAACAATAGTCTCACCCAACAAGTTTTCAAATCTATTTTTTTCCCTTTCTTGTTGTTTACCTTCACACCCCCATTCGACAAAGGAATAACCAAGGCTCATTGAAGAAAAACATGAAAAAATTGTTGTTACGTCCTGGTTAGAGTCTAAGAAAATTGATGAGCGAGCTCGCTTTATCACTCCCAACAAAACAATATTACTCTCTATTTCTTTTCAGAATGCTAAAATTGTATTCTCCTTACTCTCCTCATTGTCCTCATCTGAGAAGGGCATGTCATTATTTGATTCACTGCCCTCCTAGTCTAAAGAAGATGATTCTTCTTCCTCAATAGGGGGAGAGCTACATGGTTTCCAAGCCTTATATTTTGTCTTCCTTTTTATTGTCTTTTAAATGTAGGAATGATGTAGGCATCTTATTTGATGGTAGAGGCGACAACGAAAAGTCATGTTCTCATAGCCGAGGACTTGGGTTAATTCGTAATCACTTACTTTTAGGTTGATTTTGTAGTTTTACAGATATCTGACTGTAAGTATAAATTCCACTTTGGCCTCATGTAAGATCTATGTCTAGGAAGTGACTCAGGGTGTTTTTGATGCTTATAAACACTAAATGATGCCATATATGTGTTAGAAAATTTGGAATTTGAACCCAAATGGGGAGCTTTGTGGTTATTGTCATAGAGTGGTCAAATTCAGGGAACCAAGGGGTCATGAACAACCCCTCGTTTCACTAGAACCATGGTCCCTTAGACAGTGAATTCTGATAATCTTCTTTGTAGGAAAACACAATTATGAAACTCCTAGAGAAAAAGATAACCCTATAGGATTTGGTCCAATTAGAGTGGATCCCTTAATAAACATCCTCTATGCGAGGCCACAACCCATTGAAGCGGTAACTCAAGTTGCTCAATACCATTAGCTTGCTAATATTTTCTAGATATGGATGGGAAATGTCAATAGAGGGAATATCCTGAGATTTGTCAACAATAAATGTATTAGAAACATCCTAGGAAGGGGTTACTTTGCCTGAAGGCGAGGTTGAGTTGAAGGAGGAACAACGCCTTGAGGAGGCTAATTATGAATTGCTTCATTTTATTAAAATCCCTGGGAGGAGGAGGGTTTCCCCAAGGTACCCCCTTGTAGGTGAAGGGTCAAAAATACATTGGCATCCTTAAAAGTATGATAATCAGAAATGGGAAGAGTATATTCTTGTAGCACCCTCCTCCGACATCTACCTAAGTAACCGTCCAACTGGTGTAAACATGTGACGAGAGGCTACTATGATTAGATTCAACCTCCAACGTGACCTTAAGGAAGTGGAATCGATAGAACCATAACATACAAACCTTCCACGTCAGCTACAGGACTCCTAGGATCCATCCCAACCATTCAGGTAGCTATCGCTTAGGTCCCACTGAAGTTTTTGACCACTTGAACTCTGGATTCTCCCATGCTATAGGCTTGCCAATGTCCAGGATGCTCCAGAATCTCTCATGACAATGCATCCCACTGTCTAGGGACTATTTTTTCTTAGTTTTGTGCCAACATCCCCCGGATTTGAGCCACTTTTTTAGGCCCAAAGCCTAGGTCACTACCTAGAATTGAATGACACCTTCAAAATAGTAATATAACATGGAAAAAAATGATGCAAAAGTAAATATTTGAATAAGCCCTTAACCCGACCCCAACTAACCATGATAGGCATTTCGTCAAAAATATCACAAATATGTAATCTACAGGTGTAAACAATAGATTTAAGCATAGAGATCTCATACTTATCTGAGAATCACCAAGAAACAATGTTCCCTCATATCATTGGGTGCATTATCATCTATTATGCCATAGATACATTGCCCATTCATTTACAAGTGAAAACATGATGACAACCATACATAGCCACTGTCATGAAAGACATATATAACCAACATAATAGCAACAAAAATAGCAATGAAATCAAAACCATATGATCCACAAATAAATCAATATAATGCTTATAGAAATACAAGGAGAAATAACCTCTCATCAATCATCCAAAATCCAAACCTGGGATGGGACTGCCACATTCCACCCGACCATAGAATGGCTGAGAAAAATCTCTCTTCAGCCATTCACCCCCATGCTATATTCCAAGCATGAATGTGGGACTCAAACCAAAAGAACCAACCAGGTCATAATGAGGCTAAACCACCTCACCCTCATTAAGAGGAACCATGATTTACCATAAACCATCCCAGATCACTAGGCCAAATCAATAAACATGTCATAATAGGCTTTACCTTGATCTCCATCCAGTCACTAGGCCAAAACAAGCATGGATGCCACCAGATTTTTTCACCTACACCGTGAATATTTTTCCTATCTCCTAGTCTCTTAGGCTTTACCACAATCCAAACTTGAATCACTAGGCCCTAAACTGACACCCACTCTCTGTGGGGTCGTTAATATGCCATGAATATTGTCACTTGTGAACGTTTATTCCACCCATTTATACCATGCTTCATCATGTTATTTATTATAATTTATCATTTAAATCCATTTTATAAATGATTTATGCTCTCATGGATGAATATTATTTATTCTCCTTTATTTCTAATAAATTGATTATTATGCATTATTTTACCATTGATAGTTCTAATAAGTTGGTTGTAACCTTATTTACCATTTTTAGCCTCCAAAGCAACTTCCAGATTGAAGATTTGATTTTTAAATTAGCCAACTCAGAAATTCGCTGGTTTAAGGAGTGACAGTTTTGCGGTTACGATTCTGAGCAAATGAAGATGAATTTGGAAAATCCGGAACATGGGTTTTGTCCAGAACGGGCCCAATTATCTTCCTAAAGAATCGTTTGCCCAAATTCGGCCTGTACAGGGAGAAACGCAGGGTTCTTTGAGCACGATTTTCTGAGATTTGCTGTTGCGGTCGCCCTCCAAATCTTAGCTGCAAAGCCAAATTCGCCTTGTTCTTGTTGATCAAATGGTTAGAGGCAAACCAATTTTGTAATAGGAATTATGTTGTACTTATCCTTATTGTAACTTCTCTCTGATCTCTCTTTATTTAAATCAGAACAGAGATCAAAGAGGGGAATTCGAATGATGGAAGAATGATGGAGAAATGATGGACAACGATGGTGGATTATTCATGATAGGATAGGGATTGTTGCATGATGTAGCTTTTGCTGTTGTAATGATTCCACAATTGGCTGATTAATAAATGAATTGGGAGTTGCTGTTCACTCTTCTCATTCTGAAGTGACCCCGCAGCATCCGCTGGCGGCTAAGGGCCCAGCCTCTGGTGGAGTACGCTGTTGCCTCTACTGTATAGTATATTCCTTTGTCTTATGCGTGGTTTTCTTATCTTTATTGTTTAGTAATCTGATGCATGAATGCTATGTTATCATTAATTCATTAATGTTTCTTTCCGAAATCCTTGTGGCGATTCTGCATTATATTATTGAATCTTTTCCAGAATTGATTGCATGGCATCAGTCTGAATTGGGTATTTC
>APFE030212586.1:0-21577 GCA_000404065.3 Pinus taeda | reverse complement strand
AGGTTCCTAGTTGTAATTAACAAGTGGGTAAGAGAAACCTACTTGGATTCCAACGCTATGTTTGTCGAAGAGATGATCCTCTCGCTCCTTCGCTCCAGCCGATCACAGTTCTCCGCTATCCTCGCGGGCGGACACCTGCACAAGCAAAGAGCGAGCAAACAAGGGCGTAAAATCTACTAAAAACAACTATGTATCAGTTAGGAAGGATACAATTTACATTAATCATTCATAGGACAAATGGAAATGGAACCATAAGAGTAGTCATCTATCTTTATTAATCAGAAAATAGAGTAAGGTACAACTGAAGTCCTGACACTGAGTCCTTCTCTAGAGGGTCCAGCCAGCATGTCTTTCAAGCATTCACCTTTGAAGTGGATCTCCCAAGTCAAAGAGGTCTCTCTCTCACATACAAGGCAACAAGCTCATAACCTTCCTCAAGCTCAAAAGCAATCCTCACACAACACACCAAATGCCTACAAAGAGCAGCACTAATGCATTAAGAATTCAATTCCTCAATCAAAGTCTATATGTTCCAAAACTATCTGCTCATGGGCAATGGAGGAGGCTTATAAAGGAGAAGGGGCCTCCATGAATAGGTAAAGGATGAGCTTTCCCCCAAGATAAGTGGATGGTCAGTCGAACAGACCTGCCAGAGAAAGGATGGCGACCTCAACAATGCTAACAACCAAGTCTAGAGGGATCTGGAAGCTTGGCTGTTAGAACAAACTCGCCCAGACAGGATCAGCGCGGGTGAGACACTAGGCTGGCGCGCTAACATCACAGATCAGCTATAGAGGAGGTCTGGTCAACGCTCAACAGTACAAACGGAGGGTGCGCTGTCCGTAAAAATGGACCAACGCGGAAAACACGTGTGCTTCCGCACTGGCAGCGCAGCAGTTACACTAGCCTCTGCCTGTCAGCGTGGTTATTTGATGAACATACACGATGATCCATTTAACTTAGGCAAAGAGGGTTTTTTAGCCATTTCAAGGAGCATGAACTTAGGTGAATGTGGTTTTATAACATAGTAAGGAGACTGACATGATGGCGGTGACATTTTACTGTGTAACACACCTCAGACCTAGCTTTTATGTTGCAACTCAGTCTTACCTTAGGTTCGACATGATAGAAACAGGGTGTTACATACAATAGAGGGGTGTTACATACTCCCCCCTTAAATAAACACTATCCTCGGTGTACTACTACATCTTATAATTTATTTCCTCATTCTCAGGTAGTTGTTTTTGAAATTATATATTCCCACAGCCTTGCCACCTGAATCATATCTTTCGATATATAGGTTACAAAGCAGTTATACGAACAATCTCCTTCAATTTCTACCTTTAGCATTTGTTTCAATCCATTTTTTTGAGAGACTTTAGATTCCTTAAAAAAGAACTCACTTTTGTTTACCACTGTTAATGCCATAACTTGATATAACATTACTACTCTTTTAGTAACTACGAGTTAATGTTGCTTTCGATTTAAATATGATTCCTCATCTTCAATTTCATTGTATCTAAATAATAGGAAGAAATGCATGTTATTCCAATTCATTTTTTTTCTTGTTGAACAATTTATTCCTATAGACGCCCTACATTAGCCACAACAAGTCAAACTAGCGCATCTGACCAATCAACATGTATAAAATTACGACATCTGGTTAGCTCAAAACATAACCATCAAAAGCATAAATCACATGTAATCATCATAAATCCAATCAGAGATCACATGTAATGATCGTAGACCAAAATCATAAATCACATGCACACTAAAATAAAATCAAACATTCATACTTATCCTTTAACCACTCCTTAACTTCCACTTATGTCTTTAGTCTACATGCACTCCTGATTGGTTGCCACACGAGACAACCACCCCGTGCCTTTTCTTCAACCATGTACACATACACATAGTGTGCATCACACATACAACTATACACATCATCCAACCTCGTGCAATACCTACATCCACACAAGTGCCATATGTACCACATGTACATAGTACCACCCATACAACATATACACAATACCAAATGTCCATGGCATCATATGCACGACATGTACCTTATTCACATGTTTTCATACAATGTTAGTATAATTAACATAACATGAAGTCAACACCAAAAAAAACTTTATTTATTCACATTACATTTAGGGGATTCCAACCAAACCATGCTCAGTTTATCGATTGGAGAATAACGAATTCATGGACCTGTTCAACTTCTGCAACGAGAGCATAACTGAGTAATTTTATGTCAAAGTATTCAAGTGCTTTTATTTAGCTAATCCTTTTCATGTATCTTGTGGTTTGAGTAAATTTTTTAGTAAAATGATAACATAGAGGTAATTATGCATAATACAGCTTTACAATACCAATATTTTTGGGATTGAATCTATCACTAGACAAGGTCTTAATAACAACATAATTTGACCTCCACCCAATCATAAAGCAAGATTTTGACAGCTATTCTAGTATGGACTTCAATATTATATTTTAAGTTTAATAAGAACGCTAACCTCATGTTTATCCAAGGAAATAATTGTTTGGTACTAAAAGGTACACCACCCATAACACATTTATACCATATGATTTCCTATTTTCTCCTCTTTTTTAACACTACTCCGAACACCTTAGTTTCCATCAATAATTTCGTCTCTATCCAAAACTACTCAAACAAATAATATGCATGTACATACATATATACATGAATCATAAGTGGAGGTTACAATGTTCTAAATTCCACACCTTTGTTTTGGGAAAATTTAGTCTTTCTTCAAACGCCTAACCCTCTAGACCTAGTAACTAGTCTAGAAACAACAGACAAAGTAATTCGTTGTTTTTCCTATAATTAACAGATATGAGAAGGAAGAAAACGAACCAAACTATAACTTTCACTCAATCCCTCTCTCCTTTGACTGATCTCACCTCTCCTTTCTATACTTAACTCGCTTAGAAAGTACTTGTACACAAGCCGAGACAGAAACCCATTAGAGCATACAATAATGATCTATTAACTAAACATATCATAGAATCCAGAATATGATGTACATCATATAAACACATGAATGGAAAAATCTTAGAATTATTTATTAATAGAAGGAAAGATTACCACCCATGAAGATTCATGCTCGATTCAGTGTCATCCTTCCTACTTCAAACCCTTCTCTCCTCATGAAGCAACAATTTGACATCATTACAATACTCTTACTAATCTCATTTAAACAATGTTTCCTTAGCTCAAGAATTTCCAACCTAGAACAATCTTTGAATGCTTGGTCAATTTATAGCTGAATGGAGGAGGTTAAGCCATTAGTGGCCTTCATGAATTCTTTACCAAAATTGGGAAGTGGTTCCATGGAGGAAGGGATAATAGATTAAGGTTCGTTCATCCTCTTCCTCATCCAAAGGTGAGCTCAGTCCATCTAGGAATTTTTAGAAGCATCCATTGGATGAGGAATCCAATGGATTCATTTCAAAAATTTGATGAATCTTGCTCAACATAGGTGAAACAAAGGCCAACTGCACTGCAGTGCACCCAGATAGTGCAATTCCTTCATTGCAATGCATCCTGATAAACATCCATTTGCGCTGATCTCCTTAGGGCATTTTTTGGATGAATGGTGACATGGAAACTCTTGGGAGGAAAGCATGATGTAGGATAACTTCATTAGGGAATGAAAAAAGCTGAATTAGGGATTGATGGACCCTAATAATACAGATATAGAAGCTGGGGTTGATGTGACCAAATTGACCTGTAACAGTTGCCCCCTAAAGAATGAAGTAAAAAATAAACATGTCGAGTGAGATGCTTTACCACTTGGAGAGAATGTTTCGAAACGGAAGGAGACCTGCATTAGTTACAATTCATAAATCATGATACTTTGATTTTTTCTCACAATTTTTTGCTGAGGGTAGGCATACCCATGCTCAGCTTATAAACTTTGATTACATGTAAAAATACAATCGTCTACAGATGTAGACCCATGAATGGATGACCATGAATGTAAGGCCATTTGTACATTTGATATAGTACTGTTGAATATATCATAGCCTAGATGGATGAAACTAGATCCGGGGTCTTCAATCTCGTTCAATCTTCACTCGATGTACAAGTCTAACCATGTGAATAGATGATCTGAAGTTGAACATGGAGAGACATTGTCTGATTACTAGCCAATGATATAAGCCATTAATAGACAAGAGAGGGATCACCGATAATGATAATGACCCTCAAGGTATTGTAGTACATTCTGCATGGTGTGAATAAATGATTTGATGTCGAACACCATATGAAGTCTTTCAGTTGAAGGCTAGTGATGTCAACCTATCACTGGAAGCGAGAAACTTGCCATTGATGTATGCAAGCCTGGAGGTACTGAAGGGGTGTTTCTAGGTCAACTTCTTGGATGATGTGTTGATGTCGACAAGAAGAGACTTGTCATAGGGGGGAGTTGATGTATCCCACATCAATGACACGTAATGAGGTAAATGATTTTGGAGTTTTAATATTGACTGACAACAAAAGGTTCAGGAATGGCGAGCATGAAAATGAAGTTTTACTGTATTGTAAAGGATGAAGTTTTGAACTGAATGACTTCTCTTGAACATATCGGCGACACTGAAGTGATTTGGTAGCATTGACCCAAAGAAAAAGTGATGGATGGTATGAAAGATCAATGATGTGATAACCATCAAGCTGCTTGACCCAACCCACATAGTCATGGTGATGAGGTGAAGTGTCATGTTCAAGAGTGACCTACTAGTATAAAGTGTTCTGAGCTTTTTCCCATTTCCCCTAGCCATTTCTGACCAGTACCTCTTTATTTTTTATCAAGGTTGAGGATGATAACATATGCTTGTTGTATAATTCCATCCTTGGGGTGAATCCATCGCTATTTGATGTTTTCATGAGTCTAGCAAAGGTGAAACTCGGTCTTGTCTAGATGGACAATTTTGTCACTATTTAATGTTTTTAATGAGTTTAACAACAAATATAACTTAGTCCTTTTCACATTTAGAGAGTCTGAAAAGGGACTAAAAGGAAACTCCACGATTTCTTTTTCTTAAATTTGTCTCTCAATTCTGGCAAAGCATAAAATAATACAAGAGAGAACCTATTTATCATGTTTGATCAATGAGTACCTTTTTCATAGTTAATCTAACTTAGCCTGAAGAAGAGGTAAAACTATACTGAGTAGATATCAATTATAATCCGTTAAAAAGCTAGAAACAACAAGCGCTCGACAATATTTTCATGTTTAGAGAGTTTGAAAAGAGCTTAAAGAGGACTCCACTTTGAGGAATGAGTGGTGTCTAGGGTAGCAACCAGTTCTGATGATGTTGGAACTTCTCGAAACATGTTGATTTATGTGAAGAGGCTAGCTAATAAGACCACTCATTGCAAATGTTCCTCAAAAAGGCTAAAACAACCAAGTGAAAGTGTATGATCAGCCAAAGATATGGTGGTGATGGAATGAAATGACCAAGGCTCATCTGATATAAAAGGCTGATAGAATGGCAATCACAAGGGTTAAAATGGAAATGGGTTAATTTTTAGACAAGCTTGAACCATAGGGAACTGTGCTTGGATTCAGTTTCATGTTTACACAAGCTTGAAATGAAAAAATATGCTTGGCTTCAATTTCATTTTTACACAAGATTAAAATGAAAAAATATGCTTGAATTGGTTTACATGCCCCCAGCATGATGAAAGGGAGAGTCTCTGGTAACCAGATGGAGGTCACTGCAATGAAGCAAGACAATTATTCAATAGCTTTTTGGCTTCGTCCAGATAGGGACAAAGGTGAATGGGGTGATTCCCTTCACATAACCTACAGGGAAACTTAACTTTACCACTAGGTGCATGCCCCCCAAGCTTCATTATATTCACCTAAGTAGACTACTCGTGGCTATCAAGTGGATGGAATGAAGGTTCTTTTATGAGTTCAAGTGAAAGACTCGACTGGGGTTTTACGAGATCTAGGCAAAGAATCAACTTGGAACTTTGCTTCAAGGGACCTTGTTTCATTTTTTATGAGCTTGACACAAGACAAGGAATCCTACTCAGATTCCTTGTTTCATTTTTTAACGAGGTTGACACAAGACCAGGAACTATCCTCATGGACCTGTTTCACTTTTTAATGAGGTTGACATAGTAAAAGAACTATCCTCAAATTCAATCACAACTCCTAAGGGGTCATGAAAGAGAGATCTGGTTCCAATGCCCCCAATACATCATGTACAACATCACTTAATTGATCACTAGTAAATGTAGGTATGGAATAGGTTGCCACATAATTAACCCATGGTCGGGATGATACCATTGGTACAAAAGGGCCATTTAGGGAATATGGGTTACTGGAAGCCATATTTGGACCTGGAAATGAAAGTTGGTCAACGATGACAATTTTGCCTTCATGCAGGAAACAAATCACTCAAAAGAGTGTTGAAACAATAGCTCCCATGCCATAAACATAGTTGTACCCAAGAAGTAAATTGTAATCTAAAGGGCCTGAGACTACCGTCACATTTAGATAAACAATTTTTCCTCGCAATGTAATAGGTAATTGAGGGAGGATCCCTAATGGTTGACTGGATCCTCTGTTAAAACCTAACAGATTCTGTGTAATAGGCACAAGCAATGGCGAACCAAGCGCTTGCCAAGTAGTTGAGAAAAGGATACTCAGTAATGCACCTTCATCTATAATAGTGTTAGATACAATCATATTACAAACTTATACTATGATCTGGAAAGGCACATAAGAAGGAAGATGAAATCCTGCTAGTCGATTCCAATACAAAAAAAAAGGAAGTGACTAAACTACATGGAGGGGGTACCTTAGAAACGAGAGAGTTAACCCCTTGAGTTACAACAACTGGAGGATTTTCCTCTTGTCTTGATGGAATAGGAGGATTGCCCCCAAGCTCATTTGAATCTGAAGAAACAAAAAGAACCTGAGTGGTATCATGTTTACTATCTTCGAAAAAGGTACCATTTGCTGAAGGTGAAATCGGGTCAACTATTACCTTGACTTGTTGATTTGGGTTAGATATAGACTCAGAGGATTCACTTTGAGAGAGAGTGGGTTTGACTGATAGTTGATTTTGGTCAGTCAATTCATCAACTAGTGAAGGATTTAGGGATAGTTTCCTGTAACGAGATGGAAGTCTCTGCAGTGAAGTATGATGGTTATCCAACACTGTTTTGGCTTCATCTAGATAGGGACAAAAGTGAATGGGGTGATTCTCTTCACATAACCTACAGGGAAGCTTAACTTCACCCTTCTTTCCATGATCTTTACTACCACTAGTTGATGGTGTGTCACTAACATCATCTCCAGAAGTTGATGACACAAGATGGTGTGAACGGGAAGACTATTCTTCTAAGATTTGAGGAATATCATGACAATTTTGAAGAAGATGGCCTCCCGCACAAAGTTTGCATGGATATCAAACTTTGTGAGGCTTGATGGATGGTTTCTCATCAGTTGTTGCATTCAAAACAATGGTTTCTTGGTTGCCCCTCTGTTGAATTTGCTTCTTCTTCTTCTTCTTCTTCCCTTTCTTCTTCTTCTTAGCCACCTGGTTACTACTACTAATACTTTCACCAGGTGAAGAGGAAGAAGCGGAGGAAGAAACAACCGAGGAAGAAGGCAAAGGGTCAACTTTAGGATCATCTCGAGCTTGATTTTGTCTAGTTGGAGGTGTACTCAATTGCAAAACAATCACAACATTTTGAACCAAGGAGGTCGAAAACAACCATACTGGCAAGCCAATGGTAAATCCCGGAAGGGACAATGTAGCCATATATGGAGCACTAATATTTCCAAAAGGAGGAAAAGGACTAGTATTCCCATCGAAATGAATTCCTTGATTAGCGGACTTCAGATTTGTCACCATATGTTTCAACCTAAGATCAATGAAGGAGCAAGCGTGGAGGATGTTATCCGTGGTCAATTAATTTTTAAGACACTGGAACACAACTTTGCTTTTTCATCTTTAAAAAGTTGAGAAAAAACAAAAGATGACTCTAGGCACTTTTGATGTTTAATGAGCTTGAAAGGACAAGTGCTCAAATGATCCTTTTCTTTTAAAGAGTTGAAAAGGAATGAAAATGACTGCTCTAGAGATTATAAACAAGAAGGTTTACCAGAAAAATCGCAAAACTACAATATACAACTTGGTGATAAATGAAAGAGAAATGACCAAGGACTTTACATACAATAGTCAATCTTCCTAAATGTTGTGTTCGGTGCATTGCAATCAGTAAGGCGATAGACTCAACTTCCTAGGAATAAGGATTTCAACCTATTAGGGTCTCCCACTATATACTCGACGATATAGGGAGCACAAGTCTGTACTAGTACTTATCGAATCAGATAGGAGGAATCACCTAACCTCAATGAATATGACAACCACTAGGTTTCAAGACACCAGAACACGTCTCTAGCCTAGACATCTAGATGTTTTTGTTAAGTTCCAATGCTATTAGGTTAATTGATGTAAATTTTAAGTTGATCTTGCTTAAAATTTGCCTTTGAGGGTTCACCACAAGATGTTTTTCGAAATTCCTAAGAATGCAACGAGAATGAGAAGCACTCTTTCCATTTGTTTTCAACAATGAAAATCCTATGAGGGATAGAGCATACAAGTACTTTCTAAACAAACAACAAAGAGCACAAACTAATGCAATTCCCTAAACCATTCCTTTTGAACACACAAACTCAAACTCTAAAATGCAATTGCATGTATTTCTTTTCCTTTTAGTTTCCCTTAATGTGAATAATGCAATATGAAAAACTAATGCGCAAATGATTCATAAACTCTTTCCACAAAAAATGTCGTTTTATGACAACTTCTCTTAAAGGTAAAGGAATACTGAATGAAACTTTCAACTTTTAAAGAAATTAATATTTTTGACACTTTAAACGAAAATATGAATGAAATGCACAAATAGATCAATCGATTATTTATGAAGGAAGACTTTACGACACTTTGTTTTTGACAAAACAATCGATCGAAACTACTTTTCGAAAATGGACTGCAAATGATAAAACAAATACATAAAAACAATTCAGTAATCTAGTCTAAATCAGGTCAAAATAAGGAAACAAAGATTGATTTCAGAGACAACACCTCATTTACATCCAACAAGCAATTCAGACTGCTAAAAAGTGACAAAAGTGTCTAGTTCCTAGATGGGAAAGCTGACCCTAAAGGGATCAGCGCAGGCCACAGTTAGAGATAGTGTGATGAATCACACTGAGTCTATGCAGAAGGTGCACTACAATGCACTGTGTCAGTCATAGAGGTGCACTGATTATACTATGACAATTTTATGCTCAAAACTGACTCAATTTTCAATGAATTGGACTTGAATTCAATAAATGACAGAAGGTACAATATGCCAAAGTGTTTTAAGAGATTGATAAGCTACTATAAGGGATAAGATTGCTCCCAAGTTGAGTCACCATTTTGTTTTGGGAAAATTTAGTGTTTCTTCAAATGCCTAACCCTCTAGACCTAGTAGCTAGCCTAGAAACAACAGACAAAGTAATTCGTTGCTTTTCCTATAATTAACAGAAAAGAGAAGGAAGAAAAGGAACCAACCAGTAACTTTTGCTCGATCCCTCTCTCCTTTGATCGATCTCGCTGCTCCTTTCTGTACTTAACTCGCTTGGAAAGGACCTGCACACAAGCCGAGATAGAAACCCATCAAAGCATACAATAATGGTCTGTTAACTAAACATATCATAGAATCCATAATACAATATACATCATATAAACACATGAATGGAAAAAGCTTAGAATTCTTTATTAATAGAAGGAAATATTACAACCCATGAAGATTCATGCTCAATTTAGTGTGATCCTTCTAGCTTCAAACCCTTCTCTCCTCATGAAGCAACAATTTGACATCATTACAATACTCTTACTAATCTCATTTAAACAACATTTCCTTAGCTCAAGAAATTCCAACCTAGACCAATATTTGAATGCTTGGTCAATTTATAGCTGAATGGAGGAGGTTAAGCCATCAATGGCCTTCATCAATGCTTTTCTGAAATTGGGAAGTGGTTCCATGGAGGAAGGAATAATGGATTAAGGTTCATTCATCCTCTTCCTAATCCAAAAGTGAGCTCAATCCATCTGGAAACTTCCAGAAGCATCCATTGGATGAGGAATCCAACGGATTCATTTCAAGAATTTGATGAATCTCACTCAATGTAGGTGAAACAAAGGCCAACTACGCTACAGTGCACCTAGATAGTGCAATTTCTACATTGCAATGCAACCTGGTAAAGGGCCACTTGCGCTGATCTCCTTAGGGGCATTTTTTTTGATGAATGGTGACATGGAAACTCTTGGGAGGCAAGCATGATGTAGGTTAACTTCATTAGGGAATGAAAACAACTGAATTAGGGATTGATGGACCCTAATAATATGAATCTAGAAGCTAGGGTTGATGTGCCCAAATTGACCTATAACAACCTTCTAAGTTTTTAGGCACTATGTGAACTAGGGTGTGAACCTAGGTCATTTACATGTTGACACCTCACCTTAAACATTGAATAATGCTCGAAAGATGAGAGAATGTAACTCATTTATCAATTATCAAATTCATTAACATGAATTCCCTCAGCATTTATGCAACAATTGTTATTTTTCCATATTCAAAACTAAACAACACTATCGATCCAATCTCACAGGTAGACTTACCCAATATTGCTTGGTAGGAAATAGTGGTACAAAATATGGATCCGAGATTTTATGATTGTGAATTAATTTGGATGGATTTCTAGATACCAATTATCTTTATGCAGAACAATCCTGATTACCAGTAGCACTTAGCCATCAATATGGTGGAATCTTCCTATTAATGTAGCAACGATTTGTTACATGGTTTGTTATCCTCTCTCCCTTCATCACCTATACATTTTATATGTCACACCTTACTTGATGTGTGTATTATTTTACTACTAGCATAAGATACTTAGATCGTTATAAGCTCTATTAATGTGAAACCTTTTGGTTTACCAAAATTTTGTTAATTAATTCGGAGAAGTCATACTCTAAATCTAGTGTACACTTCTTGTTAGTAATTAGACTACTTTGACTTGTTCTATTTCTACTTGAAGTGCATCCAACACCATCATATCTAATTTTCTTGTCATACTTTGTTTATATATAGTATACAGATCATTTCAATCTGATCAACTTCCACAAGAAGTTCATTCGTAATATCTACAATCATTCTACTCGAAGCATCTTTTTCTTGCTATAGATTTTGAAAGGTCTAGATTGATATGTACATCAAGGTTGTGGAGTGTTAGGTTGCATGATTTAGGTTGACACATTGGAATTTGAGTAAACTTGAGAATATGCGCTTGAGCTTAATACTATCTTTCTTCTATTAATTGAGAAGTACTAGGAGCTATTTTTACACTCCCGTTATGTATATATAGTAGATGTACATTTTGGTGCCAGTCCCATTGGCCTATTTATTATAGTCATAAAATTGATAATGTATGATGTTTTCTCCAACCTATATACAATGAGTTGTATACATGTATTCATGCACTTTACAACTCTGACCCCAATTCATTCTAGATTGAATATATAATTTATGCCTCTTGCTTCTGTCAGTTATAATTATTGGGATATTGCTTTAGTCAAAAGGAAACATGTAGATTCCAATCTTATTAAATATGCATGTTGCTATTGGTTGTCAGAATAATGACCTGATTAAGTTTAGTTTCCTTCAATAGTGTATATTTGAATCATTTTCCCAATAAGGGTGAATTAAACAGTTCAGCTAGTGGCAAAACCACATCCAAAATGGATTTCATCATTGCATGTAGATGCATTAATCAACACAAAAATATTAAATTGAAAGACAAGTATAAATAACCAAAATACATAGTCTAATATCCCGTCTTTCATGAGCTTAACGATCTTCAATGGAAAACTTTATGAATAGATACAAATAACAAAAACCTTCAGAATCTATTCTATGATGGAAATAAACTAATTAATCATCCATTTCTGTTAATGTTGATAGAATGTCATGAACTTCATTCCTATGATTTATATAGATTCCGTCTATACACTTTTATTTTTTATTTTTCCTCGTGTTGGCCATGGTCTATAGAACGAGCACTTGTCATTATTACATATTTCAAGGAGATCGAGGTAGAGGTGAAAGTGGTAGCTCTATATCAGGTTTATGTAAGCTATTAGCTATGAAATGGCTATGTAAGCTCTTACATCAGAATCTTGACAAATAGGTAAAAAGTCATTTCAAAGTAAAGGATATTTCAAACTAGAGAAGGAAAGTTTTTGGATTTGTCATGAAAATTCAATGGTTGTTGATTAACTTGGAAAAATTCTATCAAATGTTTAAAGAAATGTTGATCGTTAATTTTCTTTTTACATACATGGATCTATCAACATTCATTAACCATTAAACAAAACAATTATATTACACGATTTTTTTTTTGAAAACAATTGTATTGCATAAAAAATAATATAATTACTTGTTGCACCTGAAATTGGGCAAAGAAGTTTCACATGTTACTTTCCATTTTGAGGGAAAATAGGACCCAACCCTGTATTATTCAAGCTTTCTGACTCAGGCCATATTCTTATATGCATAAAACTTGTTTCTTTCATTGGCAAAAATTCATTGCAACTCCAATAAACAAATTAATGATTTTAACAAAGTTCTTCTACTTCACCTATTGATAGAATTACCTATATCTATCATTCTAATGATAACATCACTTTTAGGTTACAAATTTCCTTTTGAAAATAAAGGAAAGCCTATGAAATCCCATGATAGAATAGTGTGGAGAACCATCCTCCTGTTCTCAAATACTGAAACAACACCATCCATTTCTTCGTAAATAAAGAGAAAATAATAATCGAAAAATTAATTTGTATTTTAGCTTTTACAAAATCCTATTTCCTTGAATTGAACAACCCAATACATGTTGAACTGAATTGGACATCACAACACATGCATTCATATTTATATGACATGATTCTCACACCATAGAAATCCATCATCTAAACATTCAATACAATAACCATACTTTACAAATATTACAAATTTTGTCATTCATTAAGATTGAATATAACCATCTAAGGTTAAACCAATTTTAACTTTGAGCCATCCATGCATGTAAGGACAAAAAATTACATGCATATAAATACAGCTCTTCATAAGAATATAATGAGTCATATATGCATGTAAGCACACAATGAGCCATTCATGTAGGTAAGCACATGGATAGTGAAAATTAAAGCCATCCATGTATGTAATCACATCATGATATTGGGACATTATCCTCGTTCATCCACAACACTCTTTTTATGCTAGCCTTCAAAGCTTAATGTAAATCAAGCAACTCAAAAAGGTATTCATAATCTTATGGTATGCTTATGAATTAGAAAAATTAGCTCATATAACTATACTCACACATCTTTGTAGATCATTTAGGCACATTTTAACACACATTTTTGGTGTCCACATTCCCAACCCATTGATTTACTTCATCACCTCACTGGGAAAGTGGTGGCTATGCTCATTCAAAATACCTTATTGGAAAATAACACCCTTTGATTTGTAGGCTTTCAAGACGATCAAACCTTTCTAGATCAACTTCCACCTGAATTATTGACTAGTCCAGAATATGAGTTATGTTGGCCTCCTTCACCTATACTATCACAATTGATCGGACCTGTGCTGGATTGACTACTAATATAACTATTCTCAATATAAACTATTGGCTCGAGGCCAAATCTCCACATCCTCATTATTAAAACATTAAACCCAATCAATGGAGAAAATTGAATCCACCCAACACTGTCAGCCAGCCCTTCTCAAGCCAACAAATGAAATAGAGTGTTTTTTATTTTATATTATGGTTTGATCCTAGAATCTAATTAATGGGTTCACTCATCCTTTCTACTTAGTTTCCCTAGTAAATTCTAAAGTGGTCTACATAACTTTCTCGAGCTAAGTACTTCCCCAACATATCCAGTATCGGTATATATAAACTAGTGAGCACAGTCCATTTCTGTTCCTAATGAAACACACTCATCTGTTGAAGAACTTGAAATGATTGTCTAACTGAAGAGATACTTCACATGGTTTCCTAAAAAAAGATGGTAAACCCCAATGTCAACGAAATCATATCGATTAGCATAATAGGTATATGTAGTTTTTTATTTCACCATCGAAACTACCGATCAATCAATTGACTTAACTAATCGTATCAATCTCGAGTATGCATAGCCTCTGGGTTTAGATTTACAATTCGAAGGAAAGAATAAGTTGTCAATGTGAAAATCTACATAAACATTATCCCATTTGAATTCCTTCTGGAGGTAGAATATTCCCCAAGATGTAACTTCTCTTGAAATTGGAAATTCCTTAGTTGGTATGTTTACATATGCAGAGAGAAAAAAGAGTGATCTTTTGTATCAGAATGGAAAAAAATCATGGATGGGATTTCTCAATTAACCAAATTGGAAAGGGAATGTTTCATTTTAATTTTACCCATAAAACATGTTCCCTAAAGAAATCATAACCAAGCGTGCCATAGAGCTGAATGGCGTGGGGTTTTGACAAGGTTCTCAAGCTATATGACCAGCAATACTTTAGTTCAATGGAAATTGTCGAAGAGAAAATGGTTGGAAAAGGCATGAATTTCTATCAAATAGAGAAATAGGTTGGTAACACTGTCGTTGTGGATGTATTTTCTAGAGTGACACAATTCCTCAGCTAATTGAGCTGGTGTGGAATGACACCTCTCTGAGCCAATAAGCACAGTAGAGGGAAGTGACTGTTAATTTGATTATCTTCCAATCATTACTAAATTTCAAATCATCTCACACGGGTCCTGAAACCCTGCCACCCTCTGTATAGAAGAGTATGATTTCAGTGTCAACCATTTGGAATAATTTCCACGGATTGTGTCATATAAACAACAATGATTTTTTTTTACTAAACATATATTCAACTAAATAATATTTGGTTGCAACCTCCACTAATAAATGATTTCATTCTTCCTATATATATTATACATATACTGTATATTACCAACATACTACTTCACGGTTTTTAGAATCTATAGTCACCGAGACATGCTTACCAAATAATACAATACATGAAATATTGTGAGTACTTCTTGAGGCAGAAAACTTATTTTCTTGTATATCTCCTACTTCAATAACTTTTGCAAGTATGATCTTTATATTCATCTAACCAAATCGCTTGCAACAAATATGGGTGTCTGAGTTCTCCATTCACCAATTGTGTTTAATGCTTTGTAGACCCCAGATAATATCCAATGGTATATATGGGGCATTTGGATTGTAAATCACTTTTTACTTGTTAATACTCTTAATCCAGTTACTTAAACCGATTTTTTTTCTCGATGCTACAGGGTAGAACACGATGTTCATTATTCATGATAGATAATCGTTGTGACATAGTGCTAGCAAAGAACTTGTCATCCTTTTGGTTTAGTTAATTTATGCAACCAAGTAAAGTAGTGTCCTTTATGACTTGAAATTAATTTACGAGATTTAAATGGTGGAATTGTCTCATTATTAGTTAAAAGCTTTAGTAACAAAGGAGCATTTATATTATGAAGACTTGTAACTGATCCTAGCCTCCATAGGTGAGTATTCTATGCGGTGATTCTTAATATACTAGGTGCTTGTTCCCTTGAAGTTCCTTCTTGGGTTTGTGCCAACATATTTTCAGTTTATCTCTATGATTTCTGGAGTAAATATAGGCATGAGTCATGTCTCTATTATAAGTCAACAATTTTTTTCATCCAACCATATTTCCTCATATTCATTATGAGTATTTAATACCATAATTGAGTAGGTTGACAATATGGCTAATCTGATAACCTTTAACGTATCCTTGAAATCTTTCTATTTATCGTAAACATGGTTCTGGATATAAGGTAATATGTCTCATTACTATAGTGGCGATAATCATCCACAACAGGTTACCTATATATCTAAGTTATCATTCATGTGTTTTGTTAAATACATTAATGTTCCTTCATTTATTTTAGCAAGTTTCATGCATAGCCATTCTTAACACTTGTGCACATCTACACATAAAGTGCACATAATATTTATTTTATACTATCATCATATTATCAATTCTCAAGTAAACAAGAAATCTTACAGATGTGGGTTGGCCTATCTGCCACAATGTTTGAACTTAGAGCTCTAATACCATTTTTCACATACCTCCTTGACCCAATACTAACAAGCACCTACTATTCTCCAATCACTAAATTTAACTTCGATTAAATTTATATTAAGTAGTTGTCGCATGCATAAATATCCAATCGTCTTATAAAAAACGATATCACATTCAATTATACTCATGTGCCCAAATATTCGATAACATAAAGAATAAGAATCCAACTGGAAAAACATCCTATGAAATTTAATGAAATGAGATTAGCTCAAAGAATGTCAGTTGGAAAATAGAGCACTATAACCCAACCTAGAACTGACTTCCTCCAGTTCACCCTCGAGCCGAGAGTTATTTCCCATGGATCACTACCTCTTTTTGATATCTTCAATTGGTATTTAATTCCCTCTTTCATGATATGGTTTCCTTTAGTGGAGTACCTCTTTTATGGATCTTTTTATCCATTTGCCTAGGCTTTTCTCAGAAAAGCTAGCCTTTCTTTGTTGGCATTATGGCACAGGTTTGGAGCTATGGCACAGGTGTTGGCATTATGGCACAGGTTTGGAGCTATGGCACAGGTGTTGGCAATATGGCACAGGTTTGGAGCTATGGCACAGGTGTTGTCCTTGATGGCAACTCTCTTTGGTAACAGATCTCAGTTCAGGCACTCAGAAAGAAGAAAAAGACATATACGCAGGTTCATCTAGACGAAAGCACGTATACACGCAGGTTATTCATTACAAAAGCGCGTATATGTTGGGGATCATACTTTTGGTCCATGGTAGTTAGTTATTGGGATTTGAACCTATGTTTTGGACCATGGCATCTTGTCAGATGTGTTGATCTCTAGTTTTGGGTTCATGGTATTGAAATGTTATGGTTTTGGACCATGGTATTAAGGAAGGCTTGCTTGATCTATAAGTCTGATAATCTGGGTTAATTAGTGATTGAATATCTGGAAGCATGTGTTATCCTTTATAGATCTGTACGCAGGTTCAGTGAAGCGAAGGCGCATATACACACAGTTTTGGTGAAGTAAAGACGCGTATATGCAGGTTGTCCCATACGCAGATGCGTATGCACACAAGTTGCAGGCTGTTGAAATAGCGTATATGCTTTAAGTTGTGATCTAGCTGCTTCCGTTTATTGCTGCTGTGTTCTGGGTTCTGTTTCTGTTGTGTGGTTTCTGGTACTGTGTTTTGGGTACAGCTGTCAGAGAAGTATCTACTTGATTTAGATCTAATTGGGGAAAAGGATATTGGTTGATGGAGAAATTCTTGATGATTGATTGATGTTCATGGATCCAATCTGAAAATTTATGAAACGTGGTCCCTGGAAGAAAGAGAAGGTTGTAGCCTTCTGTAGGTCAGCACCTATGTACTAGTATCTTGGCTAGTGCAAGAGCTAAGGGGGTTATAGCTCCCTTCCAGGAGAAGCTGGAGAACGAGAGAGAGTAGTAGCTCTCTGTAGGTTGTAGCCTGCGTACTGGTAAAGGTATGCACCAGTACATTGTAAAAAGAAGTTTCTAATTAAAGAAAAGATAGAGATGAATTGTAGCAGGTGGTTTTCACCCACATTGGGTTTCCACCTTATATCTTGTGTTCTTGTGTGTGATTGTCTTTATGCTTTGTTTACTGTCTTTGGTTACTGGTTATTTGATTCTGCATCACAGATTAGCAATCATCATCAGAAAGATAAAGTAAATTAAAATTTTGATCTGTATACGTGGGTTTCCTTCTGCATAGTTGCGTATATACGCGGGTTTATCTAATTGAAGTAGCGTATACAATTTGTTTTTGAAAAGGAATATTTGACTTGATAATACTGATTCACCCCCCCTCTCAATATTATTTCCAACAATTGGTATCAGAGCAGGTCCTTCTGAAGAAGCTTGATCGCTTGAAGGAAGATCTTTCATCATTAGCAACTACGAGAGGGAAGCATCCATCAGGCCACTAGTTTTTGATGGGACAAACTTCGTATATTGGAAGGTAAGAGTTACTGCCTATCTTCAATCTCTGGGTACTGAAGTCTGGGATATCATACATACAGGGTATCCTTTTCCAGCATCAACTCCCACAGATCCGACTGAGAAGAAGAAATATGAAATGAATGCAAAGGTAGCCAACACTCTATTGGGATGTCTATCACAATCTGAATTTGTCAAAGTCATGCAGTATAAATCTGCTAAGGAGATATGGGACAAGATTGTTTTGAGCTATGAAGGAGATGATCAGGTAAAAAAGAGCAAAACTTCAAACTCTCAGAATTCAGTATGAAAATCTCAAGATGTATAATGATGAAAGTGTAGCTAACTATTTTCTTCGTGTAGATGAGATTGTTAATTGTATGAAAAATTTGGGTGAACAAGTAAAGGAGGTTGTTGTTGTTGAAAAAGTTCTAAGATCTTTGTCCCCTAGGTTTGAATCTAAAGTTTCTGCAATAGAAGAAAAGGAGAATCTTCAACATCTTAAAATGTCATAGCTGCTTGGAATTCTAACTGCTTATGAAATGAGGAAAGGAGGACCATTAGACAGGAGAGATGTTGCCTTCAAGGCTTCTAGCAAAGGAGACTACTATGAGTCTGGACACATATCGGAAGAAGAAGAAGAATCTAATTTTGTCAAAAATCTTCAATGGGGCTCTGGACGATTCCGAGGTAAGTTACCATTCAAATGATTTTCTTGTGGAAGAGTAGGTCATTATGCTACCAAATGTCCTCACAAGGATAAGATTGACAAAGGGAAGGAACCTATTTGATGGAACAAGAAACAGAATGCAAATAAGAAAAGCTATTACACTCATGAAGATAGTAATGGACTATCAAATAGCGATGAACATGAACGAGGTAATCACTATAAAATTTTAATGGCCTTTGAAGATGATGATTACATGGATGCTATAGATGAGGATGGCTTTTATGAAGAAATTTCTAGTCTCAAAAGATGTTTAGAAGAAAAGAACATGATCATTGATACTCTGCAATTTCAACTTGGTGAAAAAGAAAAATCTCTTGAGAAGTTAGAATGTGAAATTATTGGTCTTAGAAAAGAAATTTGGAAAAAGGCCCTTAATCTCAAATTTGTTAAAGGATCTGAAACTCTGGATTAGATTATCAGTGTACAGCATTCCCCTCTAAACAAGACTAGTCTCGGTTATAATGGAGAAGCATCTCAAGCTTCCACCTCCAAAAGTTATCTTGATGCAGCAAGAAGAAGTGAGCAAAGGCCTAATAGAAATCATCAGGTAAATCAGGGACAAATTTCCTCAAGGACGAACAAAGGCTATCAAGAAAATCGAGAGCATACTACCTTAAGGACGAACAGAAGCTACAACCAACCACAGGTAAAATCTTCCCAATTTTCTTCAAGAATGGATGTCAGTAGAAACTACAATCGGTTGGATGATAGTCACAGGAATTTCTTCAATGGCCAGTGTTTCTCTTGCCATAACTTTGGTCACAAAGCAGCTCAATTTGTTGCCTATAAGACAATCATGACTAGAGAAGCTCAAAAACAAAGAAGTATGCCTGCAATCACGAAGAGGACCTATAACAACTTTTCCGCTCTTGAAAGTGAAATTGAATGTTCTATTTGTAATAATTTTGGTCATGAAGATTGTGAATGCAGGAGCAGGTTTTGGAAGACAACTCAGAAGGAACAAATCTCTAGTGCCAAAACATGGAGAATGAAGGAACCACAACCAGAAAGATGTGGGATAGCTTTATATGCAGAAGGATAGGAAAATCAATGGTACATTGACAGTGGTTGTTCAAAGCATATGACAGGTGATAAAGAAAAACTTGAATCATATACTGCTTTGGAAAAGGGAAAGAAAGTTTCTTTTGGAAATGATACCCCTACAGCCATAAAAGGAAAAGGCATTGCTCAGTTGAAAGAAAAGGTCAAAGCTGGAGATGTTTTTTATGTTGATGGCTTGAAACATAATCTATTAAGTGTCATTCAGATGTGTGATAATAGAACCGAGGTGATATTTCGATCAGATGGGTGTAGTGTTCGTGATCTTGATACAGGAAGAACAGTACTCAAAGGAAAAAGAACTCCAAATAATCTATACATATTTGAAGAAGGAGAACAACAATGTTATTTGAGTAAGAATGATGAACACTAGTTATGGCGCTCGAGGTTGGGGCATCTAAGCTTTTCACAAATAAGGAAAGCATGCAAATACCAGGCAGTTCGTGGTCTTCCAGACATCAAAATTCCAGACAACACCATATGCAAATCATGTTAGTTTGGGGAGAAAACTAGAACTAACTTCCCAGATAAGGAAGGATCAGCCAGCAGGCCTCTTGAGTTAGTCCATACAGATGTATGTGGTACATTCAGGAAAAGGTCACCTCGAGGAGAAGAATACCCTATATTATTCATTGACGACTTCTCTAGAATTTTTTGGTTAGGACTCATGAAGCACAAGGACGAAGCATTCGAAAAATTCAAATCTTTCAAGGCCTTGGTTGAAAATGAATCAGATCACAAAATTAAGTTCCTTAGGTCTGACAGAGGTGGGGAGTTTACCTCAAATGAATTTTTTGATTTCTGTGAAGAACTTGGAATAAGAAGGGAATTCTCTACAGCTAGGACTCCTCAGAAAAATGGAGTGGTGGAGAGGATGAACAGAACAGTCTAACAAATGGCTCGTGCTATGCTTGATGAGTCTGGAACTCTCGCAACCTTCTGGGGTGAAGCTGTATATGTTGCGGTTATTATTCTCAACAAAACGAATTTCCGCGTAAACAACACTCAAACTCCGCATGAGCTTTGGTATGGTGAGACTCCTTCGGTAAAGAATTTCAAAATTTTTGGGAGCAAATGCTATATTAAGAATACTGATGAACAGCTTGGCAAACTTGAAACCAGAGCAGATGAAGGAATTCTTCTTGGATATTCTCCCTATAGCAAAGCATATAAATGTTATAATAAAAGACTTGGAAGAATTGTTGACAGCATTGATGTAGTGGTTGATGAAAAAGGATACATTCCTAGGCAAGTAAATCATGAAGATATCGAAGAGGATGAAGACTACTCTCCAAATCAAATAGATGATGAAGAAGAACCTCAAGAGGCACCAGAGGAACAGATAAGGATAGAAGAGAAGACTCCATCCAGGTATGTTCAGAAGAATCATCCAGAATCTCAGATTTTGGGGCAGAAGGAAGCAGGTGTTCAAACTAGAAGAACAATTATAGAAGCCTCAAGCTATTTGGCATTGCTCTCCTCCATTGAGCCACAAAATGTAAAAGAGGCATGCAAAGATGAATTCTGGGTCAAGGCAATGGATGAAGAACTTGAGCAGATTGAAAAGAACAACACTTGGGAGTTGGTT